>JASANA010009079.1:0-24489 GCA_030248095.1 Ptycholaimellus sp. GST1_10
GCTTTCGGTGAGCTTTAGCTTTCTAAGCAAAGAAGTAACCCAGCAAGGATGCCTTCAAAGTTTGGCCAATCGTTCACGCGATCCTTGTATTCAACTGCAGATGGTTTGGTGCTGATTGGACAGAGGGTATGAAGAGAGGCGCAAACGCCAATTGAGGTAGTAGGCAACGAATGGAATGGAGAGCAGGGCTGTACTGGCATCATGACGAGCGATGTATTCCTGGTACACCAAGCCAGCCACCCCTGAAACAGTTTTCACAGCTCACAGCTCACAAGCTCCTAAGACTTATGCTACCTTTGGTTTTGCGTTGGATCTGCAGAACGCGCAGAAAAATTCTATTGCTAGCCATTATGGTCAGCACAAAGAGTAACCAGGCCATAAACTCTGGCTTTACGGCAAAAAGGAAGGCATAGAATGGCCGCAAACGAAATTTAGGCGTTTGAGAATTGTTGTTCATGATTTCTTAACACTTTTAGATTTGGTAACTGACTCCTAGCTTCCCCATGCACGTTTCCCTCAGGGTTGGGGATCCTTCAATGCTAGATTCCTCTAGCATGAAGCTCCCATCCTCCATCAAATTTTTCCCACACCAAGCTTCGCTTGTATTGAGGATTAGGCTTCGTCAAAATGACGAATATCGACGCAACTCTTTAGGCTGTGCGAATGGTTAAGAGGTTTACAACTTGCTTGCCCAAAAATTTTGAAAATTCCCTTTTTCAAAATTCGTCAAAATTTTTTAGACCTGTTTCCGGCTTGTTTTGTAGTTTTAGCACCACTTTTAGAAATTGAGTCCATAAGTTTGGTATAATTTCCTTCTATGCATAGTCAGAGTTAGTGCCAAAATTTCACCATTTCACCATTACCATTGTTATAACATAGGGCGATTATAGACCGGGGCATAGAAAAGTTCTTATAGTTCATTTGAGCCACCCCGTTTTTCAACATTTTTCAGCATTTTCTAAACCAAAATTTTAGGGTAAATTTGAAAATGATAGTCATTTTTGTGAATACGCCGGTTAAGTACATGAAAATGCCGAAAATTTAAAAATTGAGATTTTGGTAATCAACGCATTAACTGAATATTTTTCTCTTCTGGCGCATTTTTAAGGCTAACCAAGGGCACAGGCAAATCAGGGACATCGTAAGCTTTCGATTGATACCCAAAGTGCTAATACTTTGACAAAAAATATCAATAATATGGCAGTTATGTAACTTAAACTCGCTGAAACTCAATTTTTGACAGATTTTCGACTTCGCTTTATGTTTTGAGCTGTTGCGAGACCATTTTTGCATATTTTCCGCTCAAAATTGGTGGAGTTATTTAAAAATGTATGGAAATTAAGAATCTGCAATAAATAGGGGAGTCAAAAAATTTATGTCCGGTCCCTCGTGTAGGATTCGTGTACATACCATAAACTGGGTCTTAAATTCAAATGTTTCGCCATTTGAATATTGTCAAAAATTCTCAAAAAAAACCAAATATTGATTTTTGACATCACACAATCTACCAAAAGGCGATCAAAGACGATTTTACATGGATCGTAAACGTTTATGGTGAAAAACTAGAAGTCAGCCGAAATCCTTACGAGCTTTTCTATTCCAGCTATGAATGAGCATAACAATATTATTTCCACAAAACGTCTTTTCAATTATCTTTCAATTATCGCGATGCACCTGCTGTTGTCAGAAGCTATTTCCCCTTTTTTGCAACAGGTGCAACCTCATTTGTTTACGATAAATTGACGATGAATTTTCGGATTGATAGATTATCAGGGTTATCAATTGATTTGAATTTGACCAGCTGCTAAATGACTTTTATTGGGTCTGCGAATTTTGTTCCCAGCACAGTTATAGCCCTGAAAAATCAAAATATGGGATTCACTTTGCTACCGGCTTTGCCATCTTCGTTGAGGGGCCATTTTTATTCTCAGCACTCAGCCAAAGCAGGTTATGGCATCGTCATCACAGAAAAACAGACACAAGCAGGCATTAAAATGCAGGGGAGAAAGGTGATGATGTTGTTCAGAATTTAGGGGATCAAAAAATTTGAAGAAGATTGTTGTAGAGCTTTTGAATTTGGGCATTGAGACTGGGTTTTGCTTTGGAAATTTGGAGGCTGTTGCAGTCAGACTGCTCCTATGGGAGCGAGCGCCTTGACATTTTCTTACTCGAAGCAATCTTTGAGCCAAGGAATGGTCTGCTTTTTCTGCAATAGTAACCGCAGCAGTGGGAAGGGGCGTAGGGGCCGAACACTGGTCCCAGCCGTCAACTGACCAGCTCTCCCAGCGGGATTGCGCAGCCGATTGGCCCCCATTGACCGGCCAAAGACAGCGCCCATCCTCTCAAAGAAGGCCAATTTCCACCAGTTCCACTCATTTTCGCCCACCAACCCACTTCCATCAATCCCTGGAAAGGGAGAGTGTGTGGAGGGGGGGGGAGGGAATTGGAAGAAAGACGCTTGGGCCCCCTTCGTGACTTGTCAGCATTGTGAGCCATTGTGAGCCCCCGGCTTTTGAGCAGGTGCCCATCTGGAGAGCAGGAGTGGACCATATCGGATGGTTGGGCACTGATGGGGCGCGCTGAGGGCGCATCCTTCAAGGCGCTGAGGCGGCAAAAAGTGAGGAGGCGGAAAGAACCGGGCACACCTATCATCCGCCGGGCGGAGGTGGTGAAAGTTCTCGGGGTTAGGCGAGAGGAAGGGGGGGCTGGTGTGTGCCTCTTTTGGAGGGAGTATCTTTTTTGGGAGGACGCCTTTCCTACCCCGGGCTCACTTTTAGACCCTCCTCCCACAGCAGACCCGTCCATCACACTCCCCCCCCCTGGCCAGTGCGTTCCTTGACTGAGAGGCGTTGAATGGGGCAGTGTGTGGACCAGGCGAGACTTCCCCTCTCACTGGCCATTTCAGGGGGCACACCTCGAGCGGACAAAGACCCTCTAAGCCTCTTCCAGTCCACAAGTCACCAGGGAAGGACTCCCCGGCTCTATCCAGCCCAACTTCAATCCGCACCCTCTCCAGCATCCGCTTTTCCGCTTCCCAGAGCCCCTAGCCGTCAGCAACCAGAGGGAGCTAAGGGACAAGGACTGGCATGCGGCTGAGGCCATGAAGCTTGCCCTTCCATCCTCCCGCCACCGCCCTCACCCATGCCGTCGCTAGCATGCCTCTCACTTCTGCTCGCCTTCCTTCAGGTCAGGCTTCTATTCCTATCGCTATTTTCAGAGCCTTGCAAGAAGACTAGCTGTTTACCATTCAATTTGAGAGTTAAAAGAGCCGTTTTCGCCAATTTGAGTCATCCTTGGACTGAGGCCTTTCTTGGGCAAAAGAAGAAAGGCGGGAGTCCAATGATGGCTGAGTGTCAATGTCCAATGATGAAGGAGAGGAAGGATAATGGTGCAGATGGGGAGGGGGCTGCCGGGTGGAGCCCCGCTGTGCACCCGTCGCCCGCCGCACGGCCAGCCAGCCGCCGATCCCTCCCCCTTCCGCCTCGCCTTCCGCCCGCCCTGCTACACCACCCACATGGACGTCGTCCGTATCACCCATTTTACTTTCCTCCCTCACTTTCTTCAAGTTCAAGTTGAAAGTTCAAGCTAACAAGTTCAGTCAGCTATTTTGAAAGCTGACAGCTGATTGAAATTCCCATGAGGATGAAACGGCTGGTTGGGCTAGATGCTGTCTGAGATAGGGGATAGAAAAAGGCAGAAGGTTGTTTTTTTGCTCTCGGGGACTTTGCATAGCTGATTATTGCAATTTACGAAAGCAAAAAACCATGGGAAAATGAATAGTTGATTATATAACTAATGATGTCAACCCTCTCTCTACCCCTTCTCTAGCCTCCACCCAAAAAAGAGTCGGTTCTCATCCCAACAGTCTTGCCAGTGCTGGTGGAGAGCCAGGCGGCCAGGAGCTTCTTCCACGGCTTCGTGGTGGAGGCAGCTGCGGGGGGCTTCGCGGAGTTCGG
Source organism: Ptycholaimellus sp. GST1_10 (assembly GCA_030248095.1). NCBI lineage: Eukaryota > Metazoa > Nematoda > Chromadorea > Chromadorida > Chromadoridae > Ptycholaimellus > Ptycholaimellus sp. GST1_10. Next base: position 3,957 of record JASANA010009079.1, read on the forward strand.
GAGCGGCTATCGCTCCGCCTGCGGACGCTTCGCCATCACCCACACGGGGCCAGAGCGCAAGCGCCGCGTGGAGGCCGCTTGGACGGCGCCCAATCACACCGCCACCAAGGCCCCACTCACTTTCGAGTAGCCACCTCCGAGCCTATATGCTTCTCATCTGATTTTTGAAAATTGATTTTTCGCTATTCATTTGATTTTCAGAAGAGGGAAGATGGAGTTCCGGGAGGGGAAGGAAGTCTTTATTCGTATTGCCGTATTGAATGTACATAATAGTAAGTATAGGATGAAGACTTCCTTCCTTTCCCAGTACAAGCTCAATAAGTCGTGAGGTCACTCCAACTCCTCCTGCCCTCTGCTGAAAAGGACTAAATGGCAGAGCGACGGTGTTCCGGTCGGCGGAGGATGGGACGTCGGGCGGGGACTACTGGGACCTACGCGGAGTCCTGCCGCACTGCGATCGAGTGCTGCCCCCGCGACCTCAGACTAGCAGTCCGCCGCCGCCGCCGCCGCTCCTTGACGCCCTCACCAACGCCCCCCGCCTCGCCCCCATTGCACACTTCCTCTCCACCACCAAGCCACCGCCTCGTATCACCTAGCTCCCGCTATTCATCTCCCTCTAGATATCTGCTGCTGTGTCTTGCTGTTTTGCTTTACGCCTAGGGATGATTGATCAAAACGTCAAAACATTCTTTCTTTAATGTTATCACCATCTCAATACCATGTCGACATCTAATCAAGCATCAGATAACGGGCGGGGAAGGAAGTCTTCATCCTATGCTTCAACAATAGATGAAGATTTCCTTCCCCACCCAGCATTCCTCTCCAGATTGTCGAAATTAATAAGATTCCCACAATTCCAAGAACCGAAGCCTATAATCCAGGCAACTGCGACTGGAGCATCAACTCGGCGCCTTGGCCAGCTTGGAATGCTGCAATGGGCGAGGGTCTTGCCTAGGGATTCAAACGCCTTTATTGGCAGAGTTTCTAATATAACTGGTACCATCGGCAGGCTAGGCTTTTCTCTTTATCTATTTTTTCGTCTCGACAACACAGTCAAGACACATCTTCTTCTAGTGGTTCTTCTGCTTGCCGTTTCGTTTTTGTTTGTCCTCGCTGTCTTTCTCTGTCCCTGCGCGCAAACAAAAGATGGGGCTGAGTTTTTTTTTTTTTTTCTTTGTTTTTTTTGGGAATTTTCGAGGTCTTTTTTTTTCTTTTTTTGAAAGTTTTACATTTATTTTTTTTTTAATTTTTTTTAAATTTTTTTTAATTTTTTTTTAAATTTTTTTTAAATTTTTTTTAATTTTAAAAATTTTTTAAAAAATAAGAAAAATATATTTAAGATAAAAATTTACAACTTTTTTCCCAATTTTTTTTTTACTTATTTTCTTTTCTTGCTTTCGGTTATTTTGTAGATATATTTTTTTTCTTGTTTAATAATTAAAAATAATAAAACACTCTCTTTTGCGCCCTTGTACGTGCGGTTTCTGACAAATATAAACAGCCTTTTTTTTCTATTTACTACTCTGCCACCGAACCTGTCTTCTAATCTTAGCTATTTTTATTAATATCCATTTATTTATGTATTTTTTTATCTTTAAGATTTTAATTTTTTATTTTAATTTAAGAAATAATAAATATATATAAATATTCAATATATCCCCATTAAATTCTACTTTCCATATTTAAATTAATTTTATTTTAATGCATTCTTATTTTTTTCAATTTTAATATATTAACATTTAATTTTTTCATAACCTTAATATAAAAATAACTTTTGTAATTTCCTTTTCCACCCTCAGATTACACCCCACCAGACCTCCCCCAAAATCAGCCACCTTCGTTGACTGACCAGTCATTTATTAATTTTCCTACTTAGTAACATCAAAAAAAAGATTTATTCAACATAGAAAATAACTTCACCCCACACAATACCCTGGAGATATCTCTCACCCAGACATCATCCAAAAAATTTGCCAGCCAATTTGTTAAAAAACCAGTTATTTATAACATTCATACTTTGAAACATCAAAAAATTCACTTTTGACGAAAAACGCAAAATATTACGTCAAGAGCAGACCTGCCTACACAGGCGGCAAAAAAAAAAAAAAGAAAAAAAACCCCCCAAAAAGAAGAAAAAATAATAAGCATCTTTCGAGCTTTTTCATTGCATATGCATGAACTTATCAATATTACATTTATGTGTCTTAAAAATCAGCCTAAAAAATGATTAACCTATCAGCTCAACTGATTGGTCAGTCTCAGGAGCCAGCGTATGTTGCAGCCCTACAGCTGGAATGCGATGGAGCAACGGATGTAAGCGAGAGCTGCGTGAAGTGGACGGAGTCTCGGCCAGAAAGCTGCTGGGAGGAGAGCTCCTACGAGGCTCAGTTCTGCCGTCACAGCTGCTGTCAGCTGGCCAGTCGAAGAGCCAAAGCCCCACAAGGTGCGCCAGAATTTGAGAGCTGCGTGAAGTGGACGGAGTCTCGGCCAGAAAGCTGCTGGGAGGAGAGCTCCTACGAGGCTCAGTTCTGCCGTCACAGCTGCTGTCAGCTGGCCAGTCGAAGAGCCAAAGCCCCACAAGGTGCGCCAGAATTTGAGAGCTGCGTGAAGTGGACGGAGTCTCGGCCAGAAAGCTGCTGGGAGGAGAGCTCCTACGAGGCTCAGTTCTGCCGTCACAGCTGCTGTCAGCTGGCCAGTCGAAGAGCCAAAGCCCCACAAGGTGCGCCAGAATTTGAGAGCTGCGTGAAGTGGACGGAGTCTCGGCCAGAAAGCTGCTGGGAGGAGAGCTCCTACGAGGCTCAGTTCTGCCGTCACAGCTGCTGTCAGCTGGCCAGTCGAAGAGCCAAAGCCCCACAAGGTGCGCCAGAATTTGAGAGCTGCGTGAAGTGGACGGAGTCTCGGCCAGAAAGCTGCTGGGAGGAGAGCTCCTACGAGGCTCAGTTCTGCCGTCACAGCTGCTGTCAGCTGGCCAGTCGAAGAGCCAAAGCCCCACAAGGTGCGCCAGAATTTGAGAGCTGCGTGAAGTGGACGGAGTCTCGGCCAGAAAGCTGCTGGGAGGAGAGCTCCTACGAGGCTCAGTTCTGCCGTCACAGCTGCTGTCAGCTGGCCAGTCGAAGAGCCAAAGCCCCACAAGGTGCGCCAGAATTTGTCAGGAAATACAAAGAATTGAACAGGTCATCGATCCTTCTTTCTCGTAAGTCCATGCAGAACTTGAAATGGGGGGGAAGGGGTGGAAGTGTGGAATCTAGAAGGAGTGGTGCTCAGAGCATGATGACGTGGTAGAGGTCGGGCTCTTTCTTGCGGTCCATCTGGAATAGGGGCAAAGCTGGTGGTAGAGTGGGGGTTGGCAGAGGAAGGGGATGAGGGCGTACAAAGTCAACGACCGGCAATCCGAGACTGCTCAGGCGATCCACGTCGAAAAAGCCGCGCTTCCCCAGCGCTGCTTGGTCTCTGCAAGTGTGCGCCCAGAGTTCGCCAGGATAAACTGTTCCATTATATGAATGGACAGGGGAAAGTTTTCCGAAGGGAAAGGGATAGGTGAATTTTTAAATGGAACATAAATCAAACTTTAACATTTCCCCATTTTCCCTGCTCCACTGGAATCCAGGTACGGATGGGTAGGCAATGAAGAACTTACAAATTTTTAGCACTCACATTTGAAATTCATTTAAAATGCAATTCAAACCTTCTTTTTGCAGCATAATTTAACAAGTATATGGCGCAAAGCGCAAAGACCAACACACCCCCACCAAAATCAAAAAATTAGGGTCTGCTGGAAAGGATCAGCACAAAAGGAAAATCGTCTCAACACAAAAGAAACACAGATAAACGAAACGAAAAAAAAAAAAAAAACAAACACACACAAAAAAAGCGAAAGACCAAGAGGGCAAGACAAAAAAAAAAAAACAAAACAATAAAACCAAAACAAAAAAAACAACCCCCAAATAACAACAAGGGACACAAAAAAAAAAAAAAAACCGAAAAAAAAAAAACAAAAAAAAAAAAAAACAACAAAAAAGATAAAAAAACAAAAAACCAAAACACAAAAAACACCCCCCCACCCCCAGAAGAAAAAAACAACAAAAAAAAAAAACCCCCCACCACACAAACAAAAAAAAAAAAAAAAAAAAAAAAAAAAAAAACAAAAACCCCCCCCCCCCCCCCCCCCCCCCCCCAACAACAAAAAACCTATAAGCCAAAGAACCTGAGGTGCTGGCCCACGAGGTCTTGTAGCCACTGATGCGGCATAGCCTCCATTCCCACTATCAACAGCGTCACCACCAGCAACAGCTTCATCTTTTCTCTGCCTGCAATGATCACACCAGGTGCCACACTTTGAGCAGCAGAGGAAAATGAGCCCGCCGTTCGTTTGTTAAGGCAAACGAAGAGAGACAGGAAATTGCGGGCGGATCAACTCCCCCTTCCCCCTATCTACAAAGGAAGTAGACTGACTGATGAGCCTGGGCTTAGTTGGCTCAATGGGCACCCTAATGTTGTTTACATCTGTCGCCTCTCTTCTTGCAGAAAATATGGTCCCTTGCCGCCTAGTTAGGCAGCAACTGTCATAGAAGAATGTGTCTAGTGGGAACAAAAACTTTCTTTCCACCGTGGATTTCGTCTAGATGACGCCGAGAATGAAGAAAGTGAGGAAATACGCCATCGGTCACCTGTCAAATTGATCTGAAAGCCCGTCAGTGCGGCGCCGGGAGAGAAAAAGTCCAGCCTCCCCTCTACGCCTGAAAGCCTGCTGCTCACAAATGCATCAGAAGCAAAAGCAGCCCCAATTCCTCCCCTAAGAGCAGCCCCAAAGAGCTTTCCCAAAAACAAACGGTCGACAAATTGGCCAGGCGACTGCGAGACGGAGTCGGATGCCAAACTGGAATGCGTGATGTGGGTCCACGCGCCCAGCCAGCCTTGTCGAGATGCCAAGAGCTTCGAGGCTATGCGCTGTCGACGCTCCTGCTGTCTCCTTGGCTAGGCCTTCCTCTCCCTATCTGCCTCATCCTCCACTCTCCTTCAGGGGCAAATGCTGGGAAGCCTTTCAGGCATTGACGCAGATTACTACCTGCGCGAAAAGGCACGCCTCATTACGCAAGCAGCGCCGGAAACCAGCAGCCAGGAGCCCGGTTCTGTCCCTTTGCTCACATCCGCCCCCTTTAGCCTGCAATCATCGCATCAGAGGAGGGTGGAAGTGAAAGGAGGAAAAATGTTGAAGAGGGTGCGCAGGGTGAGCGGGACTGCGCCGCAAGGTCGGATGCTCAGAAGGCGTGTAGGGAGTGGGTGGAGGCTGGGGTGGACAACTGCTTCGACGACGGCAGCTATGTGGCCCTCTTCTGCGCCCGATCCTGCTGCCTCTTCTCGTTCTTTTTTCGCCTCTTTCACCTTTCTCTACCCCATTTCTCCGCGCTCCCTATCCCTCTGCACTCACCTACCACTTCTCACCTTCCCGGTTCTTCTGTCCAATTCCAACCAGGTCAATTTTTGAAGCCATTTATTCAATCTGTGGTACAATTTTCACTGCAACCAACTTGAAACTATTCTCGACCACTATCTGTACTCTATGAGCAGCGCAAAAAGCAGGGTAGGGCCAAAGTGACAGCTGTAGTAGCTCCTTTTTGCAGCGGCAAGGGCACCACGACAGCAGCCAGCAGCAGCAGCACCTCAGCAGCCTCCACGCCTTTGACGACGCTCACGACGCTCATCCAGCTGCCCAGTCTGAAACTAGTGAAGCGGACGGATTGCGGACGGCTGGCGGACGCAGACCCGGATTGTCCTGATTGGGTCGCCGTCTACCCCGCCAACTGCGCCATGCACTCCTCCTATCTGGCCGCCAACTGCCTAAGAGCCTGCTGTCTACTCAATAGTTGGCCGAGTTCTCCTTTTTGTTACTCCCTAGCTACGATTGATATTGCTGCCAGATGGGGAGAAGCTTCAAGAGGCCAGCCTGAAACAGCACATCCCATCGCTCATTCGACGTCCGGTCACGAGCAGCACCACGACGATTAGAGCCAGCAGCACTGCCGCTTCAACGTCGACCCCGGCGCCCAGTACGACCAGACGCAGCACGACGCTCTGGAACCCCGACGACTACACCTGGCCCGCCGCCACTACCCTCAGTCCACATTCTTTTTGCTTTCTTTTCAAATCTCACCAAATTTATCGCTGAATGGCGGAAAATGGAAATGAAATTTGTATAGGAGTTTATTCCAAATTTATAAATATTTTCAAATTTTCAAATTGGCAAATTTTCAAAATTTCAAAATTTTCAAAATTTTTTAAATTTTTTAAAAATTTGTTCTTGCTTCAAAACCTGGAAAATGATGAAACATTGGATGATATGAGCTGGTTGGCAGGAGGCGGCTGCGTCGGGGAAGAGGACGTGGGCTGGAACTGCGAAGCCTGGGCCCGCCACCGACCGGGCGACTGCGGACGACGCTCCTTCCTCCGGGCCAACTGCCGCGCTACCTGCTGCCAGCTCCTCCTCCCGCCCACCCCACTGCCCAACTCCTTCCCCCTCTTCTCCACCTCCAAGCCGGGTTAGGCAACCTCCCAGGCTAACCAGTCATCTAATGTCGCGTAGGTACTCCATATGCTTTGTTTGCGAAACTTTAAAATGCTCCCAGAAAAAGTTCTGGACCACCAGCTGAAAGATTTTATAACCAAAGACTACGCTTTTGCCGCAATGCGGGACACGAGGACACACGGAAAAGCTCTTATACCCCTAAAAAAAAACCAACAAAAAAGGGACCCCAAAAAAAAAAAAAGCAAAACACAAACCCCACCCCCCCCCCCCCGCCCCCCCCCCCCCCCCCCCCCCCCCACCCCCACGGAGCTATGGACCACCCCTAAGCCAAAGCCAAGAGCAAATTTTATGTGGCTTAACCTTTCATCGACTGCATCGCTTTGGGAGGAGTGACATGATTCAAGGCGAGTACTCGCCTTATTCCAAAAAACGCAGATATGAGGCGGTAGGAGGGGAAAGAAGTGTTGTAGGAGGCCCATTGCCGGCAGGACCGGAGCTGGCGGAGGCGTGTTCAGGGCTGGCGGACGTGGACGAGGAGTGCTGGCACTTCGTCGCCCGATTCCCGCGCCACTGCGATCGCCTGCGCTCCTACGAGGCCACACACTGCCCCAAATCATGCTGCCTCCTTTGATTCCCCCACCTCCTCCTCCACACACTGCCTCTTTTTTGATGTTATGTGCCTGCTCTTCTAATTACTGCACAACCAAAACGCAGATGATGAAAAGGATCGATGTGATCTATCCATTCATTCATACATCTTATTCAATTGAAGGATTTATCGATTTTCCAAAGTACGAGTGCAGCAAAAATTTCAGCAAGATTATCGTCTGAAAGGAATGCAGGCCTTTCTTTCGGTCATAATTTTCACAAACTCCGAGTAGCTGATCTCCCCATTTCCATCCGTGTCAATCTGCACCAACTTTCATTCCGCAACAAAGTTATTCCCAAAAAACGGACTCTGCTCACCGATTGCATCATCTGCTCCACCAGCCTTGGCTTCAGTTGGACGTCCGCTTTGAGCAAAAAACGCTTGAACTTCTCCAGGGATATGCTGCCATCAGCATCTCTGCCGAACACACGAAAGGCCTACAGGCATTCAAATGCTGAGCAGAACTGGATGGGCTCGGAATTGGCTCTCACGTCGTGCATCATGTCGGCGTCCACCTGTATGTTGAGCTTTTTCATGAACAGGGCGAACTCGAGGAATTCGATGGCCCCGTTTCCGTTCAGGTCAACCTCCGCCATCATCTCGTCCAGCTCCTCAAATCCATGCCTCTTCATCTGCTCGGCTTGAACACAAGTTAGCCCCTTCATGCCCATTCAAGGCCAGGAGGTGAGAAGTGTAATAAGAAAAAAAGGAAGAAAACCTCTTCAGTAGGTTTCTGTTTGTAGCGGCAGAGCATGGCCCCCAATTGCTGGCGCGAAATCTTGCCCTCCCAGTTTTTGTCGAAGAGCTGCACCCGCTCAAGGCTATTTTGGGTAGATAATTGCTTCCATTGAGCTAACCTTGAAAGCGTCCGAAAATGTGTCGATGTCCTCCGGCGTCAGCTTTCGAATCGCTTGCTCCACCTCAATCCTATTCTTTCTACTTTGCAACTCAAAATCAAATATTAACCATGAAAAGCCAAGAAATGGCAAAACTGCTTCGAAATAACGGTGAGAGGGCGTACTTGACTGATGCTGGCAGACTCTATGGGGCAGTCGTCCTCCTGGAGAAGGCGTTTGAGTAGGATGGTGAACTCGGCGAGGTCGATGCCCCTGCTCAGATCCACGGCTACATCCTCCAGTAAATCGGCCAGCTCCTGTGAATTGTGGAAAATAGAGCAAGATGGCAGATGAACTAAGCCTAGACTCACAGGGACAGAGACCCCGAGGCCCATCACCTCAACAGCTGCCATCAGCTCTTCTCTGCTCAGCACATCGGCCTCGTCCTTGGTGAACATCTAAAGCCAATTATTTTCTCCTTCCAAACTATATAATTTTGATTTTAAAATTTTTTTATTTCTTTAGTTTTTCTTTTTTAATTTTTCAATTTTAGTAAAGATTATCGAAACATTAAAAGTTCGTTTTTAGAAAAGATTGTTTGTCCTCACCGCGAAGACGTCTTGAAATGTGCTAAGTTCTTCTTCTGTCAGAGAGTCTATCAGTTGAATGTTGGCGTCCACCTTCAATTCATAAATTCTCCAAACAAGCATAACTTATCCATTTATTAATAAAACCATTTCTGGAGGAAGAATTCGCCTCATTTCTTGCTTGGACATAGTTCAGGGCAGTAAATATAGCAGAAAAAGAAAGTGTCAGTTGCTGGTCCGACTGACATGGACTGATCCAAAAAGCCCTGATTAGGGTTTCTGCTTCCTTTCTTTAGTGCGCTATTCAAGCTTTGTTCGGTAATAATGAACTTCGTTCATTTGCTTTGCGCTCCACCAGTTCTTTCACCTTTTCATAATGCTACATAAATATGGGTGACTTTTCAGAGAACTCATCGGAGCAAAATAATTTAACGATTTCTAGAGATCTGAACATTTTAAATGCCAAGCCAAAATATTCCAAAAAGACGGAAAAGCCAAAATAATACCAGTACCAAATATCATAAAGAAATTATCACAGAAATATCTATAAGAGCAAATACAAATATTTTATAATTTGACGCTCACTTGAGGCGACTACTCTTGCTCATACTCGAATTCAAGCTGGTGGTGAAAGTCATCATTTTCACAAACTCTTCGTAGTCAATCTGCAAGACATTTTTTTTGCACACAAAGCCTAGTTGAGCGAACTAAACTGCTTACTTCACCGTCTCCATCAGCGTCAATCTAAACCCAATTGACTTTCAAGAGCTGTTGCAGACAAAATAAGCTAATGCGTTTCTATGCCACCACAATTTTTATTGTTTTTTTGTAATTTGGTATTTTAGTGCATGTTTTTGTCCGCTTCAGTGCTAACCTCGTCAATCATGGTGTCCACTTCTTCGGAGGAAAACTGCTCGCCCATGTGCATCATGAAGTAGCGAAACTCCTGCGCAGTGATGTGCCCATTCCCGTCCTTGTCAAACACTCGAAAGGCCTGCATCAATCGTATTTTTTACATAAAAAATGTCCCACTAGCAAGATTACAGCTGATTACGCTTTTGAAACAGGGAATTTGAATACCTCTCGAATCATCTCCTGGTCCGTCTCTTTCATCATCCGCTTCATCATGATGCAAAATTCAGGGAACTCAATCTGCCCGTTGCCGTCTATGTCAATCTCGTTGATCATCTCTTCAGTTTTTCATTCTCTTCTAAATTCGCAAGTGAAGGCAGGCCTTTCTTTACCTATGAGCTCCTGCTCGGTGGGGTTTTGACCCAAGCTCCGCATGGCGATGCCCAGCTCTGAACAGGAGATGGTGCCCGAGGAGTCCCGATCGAACATCTGTCAAGAGAGCTTTTGTGAGAGGTCAAAATATCAAAAAGAGGTCAAAAATATAGGTCAGAGGTCAAAAATAGAGAGCATTTCGGAACAAAAATAGGAAGAGAACAAACGGTACCTGAAAACATTCCTGGAACTCGTCTATTTCCTCTGAAACTCATCGTTTGAGCAAAATAACCAGATCATCTGACTAATATACCGTGGGTGAGTGTCCGAAGGACCTCCTCTGTGATCTGGCAAAGCTCTCGAATTGGGTGGAGGGAGAGGGAAGGGAAGAAATGGGGATCTAACTTGATACTTGAGACCGGTGAGTGTTTCCGGCTTTGCCTGGGCTTGCTGTATGGTCTGTCGACTGAAGCCTAGCGAGAAAGGCAGCTTTGGCATGCCTCACAATTCCAACGCAACCTCCTTGAAGATCAGTGCCACAATGTCTTCGTTTGAGGCACTGCTTGGCATGACGGGAAGTTTGGGGCCTAGGACAATGAAAGGAAAAGTCCAGAGAATAAAATTCTGACTACTAGGCATCGCGGCAAGTTCGCAAGCCGGTTAAAAGAGGAAAGATGGATTAGAGGAGTGACGGAGAGAGTTCCAGGAAGAGAGGCGCGCAAAGAGAATAGGCGAAAGCGGATGCCTGGCAAAAGGCCGATGGCTGCAGCAATGAAAGGGAGCCTTTGTGAGGGCGACACCGGAAACCCAGGCTCACTAAAGCCACCCGCCTCCACGCCCTACCCCGCATTGCTCAGCGACAGCCAAGAATGCACACCTAGGCTCGGAAACAAACCTCACGCTTTCAATGGCCATCTTTTGGAGCTTAGTTAGCAAAAGGCCGATGGCTGCAGCAATGAAAGGGAGCCTTTGTGAGGGCGACACCGGAAACCCAGGCTCACTAAAGCCACCCGCCTCCACGCCCTACCCCGCATTGCTCAGCGACAGCCAAGAATGCACACCTAGGCTCGGAAACAAACCTCACGCTTTCAATGGCCATCTTTTGGAGCTTAGTTAGCAAAAGGCCGATGGCTGCAGCAATGAAAGGGAGCCTTTGTGAGGGCGACACCGGAAACCCAGGCTCACTAAAGCCACCCGCCTCCACGCCCTATTCCGCATTGCTCAGCGACAGCCAAGAATGCACACCTATGCTCGGAAACAAACCTCACGCTTTCAATGGCCATCTTTTGGAGCTTAGTTAGCAAAAGGCCGATGGCTGCAGCAATGAAAGGAAGCCTTTGTGAGGGCGACACCGGAAACCCAGGCTCACTAAAGCCACCCGCCTCCACGCCCTACCCCGCATTGCTCAGCGACAGCTAAGAATGCACACCTAGGCTCGGAAACAAACCTCACGCTTTCAATGGCCATCTTTTGGAGCTTAGTTAGCAAAAGGCCGATGGCTGCAGCAATGAAAGGGAGCCTTTGTGAGGGCGACACCGGAAACCCAGGCTCACTAAAGCCACCCGCCTCCACGCCCTACCCCGCATTGCTCAGCGACAGCCAAGAATGCACACCTAGGCTCGGAAACAAACCTCACGCTTTCAATGGCCATCTTTTGGAGCTTAGTTAGCAAAAGGCCGATGGCTGCAGCAATGAAAGGGAGCCTTTGTGAGGGCGACACCGGAAACCCAGGCTCACTAAAGCCACCCGCCTCCACGCCCTACCCCGCATTGCTCAGCGACAGCCAAAAATGCACACCTAGGCTCGGAAACAAACCTCACGCTTTGAATGGCCATCTTTTGGAGCTTAGTTAGCAAAAGGCCGATGGCTGCAGCAATGAAAGGGAGCCTTTGTGAGGGCGACACCGGAAACCCAGGCTCACTAAAGCCACCCGCCTCCACGCCCTACCCCGCATTGCTCAGCGACAGCCAAGAATGCACACCTAGGCTCGGAAACAAACCTCACGCTTTCAATGGCCATCTTTTGGAGCTTAGTTAGCAAAAGGCCGATGGCTGCAGCAATGAAAGGGAGCCTTTGTGAGGGCGACACCGGAAACCCAGGCTCACTAAAGCCACCCGCCTCCACGCCCTACCCCGCATTGCTCAGCGACAGCCAAGAATGCACACCTAGGCTCGGAAACAAACCTCACGCTTTCAATGGCCATCTTTTGGAGCTTAGTTAGCAAAAGGCCGATGGCTGCAGCAATGAAAGGGAGCCTTTGTGAGGGCGACACCGGAAACCCAGGCTCACTAAAGCCACCCGCCTCCACGCCCTACCCCGCATTGCTCAGCGACAGCCAAGAATGCACACCTAGGCTCGGAAACAAACCTCACGCTTTCAATGGCCATCTTTTGGAGCTTAGTTAGCAAAAGGCCGATGGCTGCAGCAATGAAAGGGAGCCTTTGTGAGGGCGACACCGGAAACCCAGGCTCACTAAAGCCACCCGCCTCCACGCCCTACCCCGCATTGCTCAGCGACAGCCAAGAATGCACACCTAGGCTCGGAAACAAACCTCACGCTTTCAATGGCCATCTTTTGGAGCTTAGTTAGCAAAAGGCCGATGGCTGCAGCAATGAAAGGGAGCCTTTGTGAGGGCGACACCGGAAACCCAGGCTCACTAAAGCCACCCGCCTCCACGCCCTATTCCGCATTGCTCAGCGACAGCCAAGAATGCACACCTAGGCTCGGAAACAAACCTCACGCTTTCAATGGCCATCTTTTGGAGCTTAGTTAGCAAAAGGCCGATGGCTGCAGCAATGAAAGGAAGCCTTTGTGAGGGCGACACCGGAAACCCAGGCTCACTAAAGCCACCCGCCTCCACGCCCTACCCCGCATTGCTCAGCGACAGCCAAGAATGCACACCTAGGCTCGGAAACAAACCTCACGCTTTCAATGGCCATCTTTTGGAGCTTAGTTAGCAAAAGGCCGATGGCTGCAGCAATGAAAGGGAGCCTTTGTGAGGGCGACACCGGAAACCCAGGCTCACTAAAGCCACCCGCCTCCACGCCCTACCCCGCATTGCTCAGCGACAGCCAAGAATGCACACCTAGGCTCGGAAACAAACCTCACGCTTTCAATGGCCATCTTTTGGAGCTTAGTTAGCAAAAGGCCGATGGCTGCAGCAATGAAAGGGAGCCTTTGTGAGGGCGACACCGGAAACCCAGGCTCACTAAAGCCACCCGCCTCCACGCCCTACCCCGCATTGCTCAGCGACAGCCAAAAATGCACACCTAGGCTCGGAAACAAACCTCACGCTTTGAATGGCCATCTTTTGGAGCTTAGTTAGCAAAAGGCCGATGGCTGCAGCAATGAAAGGGAGCCTTTGTGAGGGCGACACCGGAAACCCAGGCTCACTAAAGCCACCCGCCTCCACGCCCTACCCCGCATTGCTCAGCGACAGCCAAGAATGCACACCTAGGCTCGGAAACAAACCTCACGCTTTCAATGGCCATCTTTTGGAGCTTAGTTAGCAAAAGGCCGATGGCTGCAGCAATGAAAGGGAGCCTTTGTGAGGGCGACACCGGAAACCCAGGCTCACTAAAGCCACCCGCCTCCACGCCCTACCCCGCATTGCTCAGCGACAGCCAAGAATGCACACCTAGGCTCGGAAACAAACCTCACGCTTTGAATGGCCATCTTTTGGAGCTTAGTTAGCAAAAGGCCGATGGCTGCAGCAATGAAAGGGAGCCTTTGTGAGGGCGACACCGGAAACCCAGGCTCACTAAAGCCACCCGCCTCCACGCCCTACCCCGCATTGCTCAGCGACAGCCAAGAATGCACACCTAGGCTCGGAAACAAACCTCACGCTTTCAATGGCCATCTTTTGGAGCTTAGTTAGCAAAAGGCCGATGGCTGCAGCAATGAAAGGGAGCCTTTGTGAGGGCGACACCGGAAACCCAGGCTCACTAAAGCCACCCGCCTCCACGCCCTACCCCGCATTGCTCAGCGACAGCCAAGAATGCACACCTAGGCTCGGAAACAAACCTCACGCTTTCAATGGCCATCTTTTGGAGCTTAGTTAGCAAAAGGCCGATGGCTGCAGCAATGAAAGGAAGCCTTTGTGAGGGCGACACCGGAAACCCAGGCTCACTAAAGCCACCCGCCTCCACGCCCTACCCCGCATTGCTCAGCGACAGCCAAGAATGCACACCTAGGCTCGGAAACAAACCTCACGCTTTCAATGGCCATCTTTTGGAGCTTAGTTAGCAAAAGGCCGATGGCTGCAGCAATGAAAGGGAGCCTTTGTGAGGGCGACACCGGAAACCCAGGCTCACTAAAGCCACCCGCCTCCACGCCCTACCCCGCATTGCTCAGCGACAGCCAAGAATGCACACCTAGGCTCGGAAACAAACCTCACGCTTTCAATGGCCATCTTTTGGAGCTTAGTTAGCAAAAGGCCGATGGCTGCAGCAATGAAAGGGAGCCTTTGTGAGGGCGACACCGGAAACCCAGGCTCACTAAAGCCACCCGCCTCCACGCCCTACCCCGCATTGCTCAGCGACAGCCAAGAATGCACACCTAGGCTCGGAAACAAACCTCACGCTTTCAATGGCCATCTTTTGGAGCTTAGTTAGCAAAAGGCCGATGGCTGCAGCAATGAAAGGGAGCCTTTGTGAGGGCGACACCGGAAACCCAGGCTCACTAAAGCCACCCGCCTCCACGCCCTACCCCGCATTGCTCAGCGACAGCCAAGAATGCACACCTAGGCTCGGAAACAAACCTCACGCTTTCAATGGCCATCTTTTGGAGCTTAGTTAGCAAAAGGCCGATGGCTGCAGCAATGAAAGGGAGCCTTTGTGAGGGCGACACCGGAAACCCAGGCTCACTAAAGCCACCCGCCTCCACGCCCTACCCCGCATTGCTCAGCGACAGCCAAGAATGCACACCTAGGCTCGGAAACAAACCTCACGCTTTCAATGGCCATCTTTTGGAGCTTAGTTAGCAAAAGGCCGATGGCTGCAGCAATGAAAGGGAGCCTTTGTGAGGGCGACACCGGAAACCCAGGCTCACTAAAGCCACCCGCCTCCACGCCCTACCCCGCATTGCTCAGCGACAGCCAAGAATGCACACCTAGGCTCGGAAACAAACCTCACGCTTTCAATGGCCATCTTTTGGAGCTTAGTTAGCAAAAGGCCGATGGCTGCAGCAATGAAAGGGAGCCTTTGTGAGGGCGACACCGGAAACCCAGGCTCACTAAAGCCACCCGCCTCCACGCCCTACCCCGCATTGCTCAGCGACAGCCAAGAATGCACACCTAGGCTCGGAAACAAACCTCACGCTTTCAATGGCCATCTTTTGGAGCTTAGTTAGCAAAAGGCCGATGGCTGCAGCAATGAAAGGGAGCCTTTGTGAGGGCGACACCGGAAACCCAGGCTCACTAAAGCCACCCGCCTCCACGCCCTACCCCGCATTGCTCAGCGACAGCCAAGAATGCACACCTAGGCTCGGAAACAAACCTCACGCTTTCAATGGCCATCTTTTGGAGCTTAGTTAGCAAAAGGCCGATGGCTGCAGCAATGAAAGGGAGCCTTTGTGAGGGCGACACCGGAAACCCAGGCTCACTAAAGCCACCCGCCTCCACGCCCTACCCCGCATTGCTCAGCGACAGCCAAGAATGCACACCTAGGCTCGGAAACAAACCTCACGCTTTCAATGGCCATCTTTTGGAGCTTAGTTAGCAAAAGGCCGATGGCTGCAGCAATGAAAGGGAGCCTTTGTGAGGGCGACACCGGAAACCCAGGCTCACTAAAGCCACCCGCCTCCACGCCCTACCCCGCATTGCTCAGCGACAGCCAAGAATGCACACCTAGGCTCGGAAACAAACCTCACGCTTTCAATGGCCATCTTTTGGAGCTTAGTTAGCAAAAGGCCGATGGCTGCAGCAATGAAAGGGAGCCTTTGTGAGGGCGACACCGGAAACCCAGGCTCACTAAAGCCACCCGCCTCCACGCCCTACCCCGCATTGCTCAGCGACAGCCAAGAATGCACACCTAGGCTCGGAAACAAACCTCACGCTTTCAATGGCCATCTTTTGGAGCTTAGTTAGCAAAAGGCCGATGGCTGCAGCAATGAAAGGGAGCCTTTGTGAGGGCGACACCGGAAACCCAGGCTCACTAAAGCCACCCGCCTCCACGCCCTACCCCGCATTGCTCAGCGACAGCCAAGAATGCACACCTAGGCTCGGAAACAAACCTCACGCTTTCAATGGCCATCTTTTGGAGCTTAGTTAGCAAAAGGCCGATGGCTGCAGCAATGAAAGGGAGCCTTTGTGAGGGCGACACCGGAAACCCAGGCTCACTAAAGCCACCCGCCTCCACGCCCTACCCCGCATTGCTCAGCGACAGCCAAGAATGCACACCTAGGCTCGGAAACAAACCTCACGCTTTCAATGGCCATCTTTTGGAGCTTAGTTAGCAAAAGGCCGATGGCTGCAGCAATGAAAGGGAGCCTTTGTGAGGGCGACACCGGAAACCCAGGCTCACTAAAGCCACCCGCCTCCACGCCCTACCCCGCATTGCTCAGCGACAGCCAAGAATGCACACCTAGGCTCGGAAACAAACCTCACGCTTTCAATGGCCATCTTTTGGAGCTTAGTTAGCAAAAGGCCGATGGCTGCAGCAATGAAAGGGAGCCTTTGTGAGGGCGACACCGGAAACCCAGGCTCACTAAAGCCACTCGCCTCCACGCCCTACCCCGCATTGCTCAGCGACAGCCAAAAATGCACACCTAGGCTCGGAAACAAACCTCACGCTTTCAATGGCCATCTTTTGGAGCTTAGTTAGCAAAAGGCCGATGGCTGCAGCAATGAAAGGGAGCCTTTGTGAGGGCGACACCGGAAACCCAGGCTCACTAAAGCCACCCGCCTCCACGCCCTACCCCGCATTGCTCAGCGACAGCCAAGAATGCACACCTAGGCTCGGAAACAAACCTCACGCTTTCAATGGCCATCTTTTGGAGCTTAGTTAGCAAAAGGCCGATGGCTGCAGCAATGAAAGGGAGCCTTTGTGAGGGCGACACCGGAAACCCAGGCTCACTAAAGCCACCCGCCTCCACGCCCTACCCCGCATTGCTCAGCGACAGCCAAGAATGCACACCTAGGCTCGGAAACAAACCTCACGCTTTCAATGGCCATCTTTTGGAGCTTAGTTAGCAAAAGGCCGATGGCTGCAGCAATGAAAGGGAGCCTTTGTGAGGGCGACACCGGAAACCCAGGCTCACTAAAGCCACCCGCCTCCACGCCCTACCCCGCATTGCTCAGCGACAGCCAAGAATGCACACCTAGGCTCGGAAACAAACCTCACGCTTTCAATGGCCATCTTTTGGAGCTTAGTTAGCAAAAGGCCGATGGCTGCAGCAATGAAAGGGAGCCTTTGTGAGGGCGACACCGGAAACCCAGGCTCACTAAAGCCACCCGCCTCCACGTCCTACCCCGCATTGCTCAGCGACAGCCAAGAATGCACACCTAGGCTCGGAAACAAACCTCACGCTTTCAATGGCCATCTTTTGGAGCTTAGTTAGCAAAAGGCCGATGGCTGCAGCAATGAAAGGGAGCCTTTGTGAGGGCGACACCGGAAACCCAGGCTCACTAAAGCCACCCGCCTCCACGCCCTACCCCGCATTGCTCAGCGACAGCCAAGAATGCACACCTAGGCTCGGAAACAAACCTCACGCTTTCAATGGCCATCTTTTGGAGCTTAGTTAGCAAAAGGCCGATGGCTGCAGCAATGAAAGGGAGCCTTTGTGAGGGCGACACCGGAAACCCAGGCTCACTAAAGCCACCCGCCTCCACGCCCTACCCCGCATTGCTCAGCGACAGCCAAGAATGCACACCTAGGCTCGGAAACAAACCTCACGCTTTCAATGGCCATCTTTTGGAGCTTAGTTAGCAAAAGGCCGATGGCTGCAGCAATGAAAGGGAGCCTTTGTGAGGGCGACACCGGAAACCCAGGCTCACTAAAGCCACCCGCCTCCACGCCCTACCCCGCATTGCTCAGCGACAGCCGAATGCACACCTAGGCTCGAAAACAAACCTTACGCTTTCAATGGCCATCTTTTGGAGCTTAGTTAGCAAAAGGCCGATGGCTGCAGCAATGAAAGGGAGCCTTTGTGAGGGCGACACCGGAAACCCAGGCTCACTAAAGCCACCCGCCTCCACGCCCTACCCCGCATTGCTCAGCGACAGCCAAGAATGCACACCTAGGCTCGGAAACAAACCTCACGCTTTCAATGGCCATCTTTTGGAGCTTAGTTAGCAAAAGGCCGATGGCTGCAGCAATGAAAGGGAGCCTTTGTGAGGGCGACACCGGAAACCCAGGCTCACTAAAGCCACCCGCCTCCACGCCCTACCCCGCATTGCTCAGCGACAGCCAAGAATGCACACCTAGGCTCGGAAACAAACCTCACGCTTTAAATGGCCATCTTTTGGAGCTTAGTTAGCAAAAGGCCGATGGCTGCAGCAATGAAAGGGAGCCTTTGTGAGGGCGACACCGGAAACCCAGGCTCACTAAAGCCACCCGCCTCCACGCCCTACCCCGCATTGCTCAGCGACAGCCAAGAATGCACACCTAGGCTCGGAAACAAACCTCACGCTTTCAATGGCCATCTTTTGGAGCTTAGTTAGCAAAAGGCCGATGGCTGCAGCAATGAAAGGGAGCCTTTGTGAGGGCGACACCGGAAACCCAGGCTCACTAAAGCCACCCGCCTCCATGCCCTACCCCGCATTTCTCAGCGACAGCCAAGAATGCACACCTAAGCTCGGAAATAAACCTCACGCTTTCAATGGCCATCTTTTGGAGCTTAGTTAGCAAGAGGCCGATGGCTGCAGCAATGAAAAGGAGCCTTTGTGAGGGCGACACGGGAAACCCAGGCTCGCTGAAGCCACCCGCCTCCACGCCCTACCCCGCATTGCTCAGCAACAGCCAAATAATGCACACCTAGGCTCCAGAAACATCCTCACGCTTTGGATGGCCATCTTTTGGACCTTAGTTAGCAAAAGGCCGATGGCTGCAGCAATGAGAGGGAGCCTTTGTGAGGGCGACACCGGAAATCCAGGCTCATTAAAGCCACCCGCCTCCACGCCCTACCCCGCATTGCTCAGCGACAGCCAAGAATGCACACCTAGGCTCGGAAACCGGCCTCACGCTTTCAATGGCCATCTTTTGGAGTTTAGTTAGCAAAAGGCCGATGGCTGCAGCAATGAAAGGGAGCCTTTGTGAGGGCGACACCGGAAACCCAGGCTCAATGAAGCCACCCGCCTCCACGCCCTGCCCCGGCATTGCTCAGCGACAGCCAAGAATGCACACCTAGGCTCGGAAACAAGCCTCACGCAAATTTCAATGGCCATCTTTTTGCACCTTAGTTAGCAAAAGGCCGATGGCTGCAGCAATGAAAGGGAGCCTTTGTGAGGGCGACACCGGAAACCCAGGCTCACTAAAGCCACCCCGCCTCCACGCCCTACCCCCGCATTGCTCAGCGACAGCCAAGAATGAACACCTAGGCTCGGAAACAAACCTCACGCTTTTCAATGGCCATCTTTTGGAGCTTAGTTAGCAAAAGGCCGATGGCTGCAGCAATGAAAGGGAGCCTTTGTGAGGGCGACACCGGAAACCCAGGCTCACTAAAGCCACCCGCCTCCACGCCCCTCCCGCATTGCTCAGCGACAGCCAAGAGTGCACAGCTAGGCTCAGGAAACAGACCTCACGCTTTGAATGGCCATCTTTTGGAGCTTAGTTAGGAAAAGGCCGCTGGGGCTGCAGCAATGAGAGGGAAGCCTCTTGTGAGGGCGATACCGGAAGCCCAGGCTCACTAAAGCCACCGGCCTCCACGCCCTACCCCCGCATTGCTCAGCGACAGCCAAGAATGCACACCTAGGCCTCGGAAACAAACCTCACGCTTTCATGGCCATCTTTTCCAGCTTAGGCTTAGCAAAGGGCCGATGGCTGCAGCAATGAGAGGGAGCCTTCTGGTGAGGGCGACACCGGAAGAACCCTAGGCTCACTAAGGCCACCCGGCTCCAGGCCCTAGCCCCGCATTTCTCAGGCCAACAGCCAAGATGCACACCTAGGCTCGGAAACAAACCTAGCGCTTTTTTCAATGGCCATCTTTTGGAGCCTTAGTTAGCAAAGGGCCGATGGCTGCAGCAATGAAAGGGAGCCTCTTGTGAGGGCGACATCTTGGAAACCCTGAGGCTCACTAAAGCCACCCGCCTCTCAGGGCCTGACCCGCATTGCTCAGCGACAGCCAAGAATGCACACCTAGGCCCTCAGAAACAAACCCTCACGCTTTCAATGGCCATCTTTTGGAGCTTAGTTAGCAAAAGGCCAGATGGCTGCAGCAATGAGAGGGAGCCTTTGTGAGGGCCACACCGGAAACCCAGGCTCACTAAAACCACCCGCCTCCACGCCCTACCCCACATTGCTCAGCCACAGCCAAGAATGCACACCTAGGCTCGGAAACAAGCCTCACGCTTTCAATTGCGATCTTTTCGAGCTTAGTTAGCAAAAGGCCGGATGGCTGCAGCTAGAGGGAGGCCCTTTGTCCAGGCGATACCGGAAACCCAGGCTCACTACAGCCACCCGCCTCTCACGCCCTACCCCGCATCTGCTCAGCGACAACCAAGAATGAACACCTAGGCTCGGAAACGAACTGCTCACGCTTTCAATGGCCATCTTTTGGA
>JASANA010009080.1:0-20930 GCA_030248095.1 Ptycholaimellus sp. GST1_10
CAACGCCACCATCCAAGTCCTCTTTGCTAACCCCAACCTCTTTCTTTTCTCTTTTGCTCTGCATTGCCTCTACTACTAGGCTATGTGCTTAGTTGTATGGAGTAAGGGGCAATAAATGGAATTTGATTCCGGAGCAATAAAACAGATTAGAACAGTGAAGGGAGAATGTCTTCTCTGCTCTGGAGCAGAGTTGAAGAAGGAAGGAGAAGAGATGGGGAAGGAATGCTGAATGCAGCAAACTCCCTACACACTAACTCTTTCCACCTCCCCTGCTCGTAGACGACTGTGAGCGCATCACATGTTTGTGCTGCCTCTTGCCCTCCAATCACCTCGACTGCATCTACTGGAAGATGTTGGAAGTAGGAAGTGAAAAGGTGGAGGAGAAGGAAAAGAGCAGGGTGAGGTAAACATGGAGAGGCAAGTGACGAGGAGAATGAAGGAGGTGAATGCAAAGTGGTCCCGACCACTCCTTCACATCCTCTCTTCTCCATGCCATCCAACATTCCCACCTTGGGAAAGAGTTGGAATAGGCTGCGGAATGTCGGCCTCAAGGTGCCCAGAAGGGTTTCTGGGCACTCCCCAGCTGCCAGGGACACTGACGGTGCATCAGGAAAATGGTATGAGTGCACCAAGTGGAATGGCAGATGGGTCTACTGGTCGCACAAACTTGGTTGCAAATTCACACATCAATGATGTTGTGACATCTGCAACCAGACATTGTCAGTTTTCAAAAAAGCCAAAACATGTAAAAATAAAATACCTACAAAACTGAAAAATGCCAAACATGTTAAGATTGGCTAATCCGTTAAAAAAATAAAATTGAGCTTTATTTTCATTTCCAGGAGGCTTTTCATGGAGCGTTTCAAGGAGCCTGAAATTATTTCAAGTTTTCCGTTTTTTTTTCCGGAGGTTATCATGTTTGACGTTTTTTTATTTTTTTATTTGCTAAACTGGAAATAAAAAAATATTAAAAAGAGTTATAAAATTTATTTGGATGCAATAAAATTTAGTTTTGAAGCGTAATATTGCTTTTTATGCTTTGTTTTATGTGGGTGATTACTTTGCAGATGTTTGTTACGTGTATTTTGTGTTTTTCTTTGAGTGGACAACTTCTCTCTCCTCTTCTCCTCAACCGAGACCAAAAACGGAGCAAACAAAAGGGGCAATGGCCCAGAAACGAAGCGAAGCAAATGAAGTGAAAGTTGAGGCTTCAAAACAAGGCTCTACTGAGCAAAATGGGCACTCTACTCTACTGAGCAAAACGAGCAAAGGCTGAGGGAGATGATGGGAGCAAAGGCTGGGACTTGGGGGCTAGCTCGAGAGCTTAGGAGGATGGAGAGGGGCATGGGGATGTAGGAGAAGGGGACCTAGAAGAAGCGGAAGGCAGGGGTGTTGGTGCGGGGGGCGTCGGGCATGCCGTTGCGCAGGGCAAGCTCCTTGACGATGTTCTCGAGCATCTTGACGTGGGTGTCATGGAGGCCGTGGAGGAGGTTCTTGAGGTTCTCCTGGCTGACGTCCTCCTCGACGTCACAGGCCTCGCGGTACAGCGCCTCCGCGATGCCCTGAGCATCCTCCGTGTCCTGCCAATGCCAATGGCCTTTTCGGAAGGGAGTGGGAGGAGTGAAAAGAGGGGAAAGAGGGGAGGAAAGGTAAAGAGGAGGTAACAAGCTTCAGCTCGATGAGCTTGGCGAAGGAGTCCCCGTTGGCGGCGCGGGCGTTGGCGATGAGGGCCTTGCGCTTCTCCAGGCGCTCCTCCTCGGCGCGGGCCGTCGCGACGGCCTCCTGGGCCTTCACCTCAGCCTCTGCCTTGGCCTGGGCCTGCAGGGCGTAGAGGTTGAGTGAAATTGAAGCAAAAGAGAGATTGAAGGGGGACCTCGGCGTAGGTGATGTTGGCGTCGTCGGAGGTGGAGTCCGGCTCGGCCTCGTAGTTGCCGTACACCTGGCCGGTGCCACCCTCCTCCTCGTCTCCGTAGTAGCCTTCGGTGTCGGTGTCGCGGTCGTCGGCCTCTTCTTCCAGGCCAGGCAGGCCCACAGGCTCTTCCTCCTGTTCCTCCTCCGGCTCCACCTTGATCTCCTTGGGCTCCTTGAGCATGAAGAGTGGGGTTCGGCGGGCGGCGGGGGACTCCTTGGGTCGGGTGGCGGGGGGCTCCTTGCGGTGGGCGCGGAGGACGATGGGGGTGGTGGGGGGCTCCATGCGGGCTTTCTTCGGAGGCGGAGTTGGGGCGGCGTCATCCTGCTGATCCAGGAGCTCTTGGAGGCCGTCGGGGTCACTGTTGATGGCCTTGGACGGGACGTTGGACATCTTGTGCCTGGATGGGGGACTGGAAGGTAGAAGGTGCAAAGGAGTAGGGAGTGGGGCTGGGCTGGGGAGTATAGACAACTGCAAATGGCCTAGAGGCTAACTCAGGAGCCTTAAATAGCCCCTGCATGGGGAAAAAATCCTGTGAGGGACCATTCCAACTGTGTGTATAGTGGGCTGTGACGGAGGCTGTTGCGGCTGCCATCTCACGCTGTAGCCGCTGCTGCACGCTGCCGCTGTAACTTCCTATTGCGCGCCCACTCAGCCCTTATGCCTGCAGCCCTTCCTCTTGCTGAAACTGTGCATTCTCCCCTTTCCCTTCTCTTCAGCCCAGCTTGGTACCTAGCTTGGGCTGGGCCACTTGCCAAATGCGCATTCACAATTCGCCGCATATCATTTTGAGTGTTCATCTTTCGTCAAAAACTAGCATCTATAAGCTTCAAATTGTGCAATGCATGATTTTAATCTGGGAATAATTGCTGAACTCATTTTCAGAAAGATGAGTGGAGGAGGAGAGGAGAGGAGTGGAGCGGAGGAGTTCCCAGAGCTAGTGCTGGGGACTGAGGGAGCAGAGGAGGAGGAGCCCTGTCGCAACTTCTTCTCCATGCGCTGCTACCGCCCGCACAAGGACTGCCACTGCTACTGCCCCCCTCGGCAGCAGTCCACAAAGGTCCCTTTTATGAGCGCTTCCCTCATCCCTTTCTTCCATCAATGTGTGTGATGCTTGAAAGGCGGTGCAGACAATCCAAGGCTGGCCCCTGAATCGAAGCTACAAATCCAGGGCTATTCGAAAGGTTCCTTCCAATTTCATCCAATGGGCTTTAAATGTATGCAGCTTGAATGGTTGAGGCCAAGCAGCAGGCCCTGGCGTCGACGATGGGCCAGGGGCCGAGCCCAATGCGGAAGCGCCATGCCCTGCACCCCACATCCGGAAGCCAAGCCCCGCCTGCCCAACGTGCCCACTTCGACCCTGCACTCCTCATCCCCCCACCCACTTTAGTTTCAACCCACACCCATCCTACCCCACCAGTTTATTTGGCACCCCCATTTATGAAAGTCTTCAAGATCACCCCCACCGCCACCTCCAGCCCCACCACCTCCTCCTCCACCACCACCACCTCCTCCTCCACCACCACCACCTCCTCCACCACCACCATCCAGTACAACCTCAACTTCCTTAACGACCTCCTCCCCACCTCTTCCACCAGCCGCCCCCTCTACAAGCTCCCCTGTTCCTTCCAATGATGATTGAATTTTGTAAACGGATTTTTGATTTGATTATACTGCTTGCTCGTTTCCATTTTGTCGCTGCAATTGTTTCCTCCTTTGTTTTGTTCAAATTGCTTCTGAATCGTGTTTGATTTTGCTGAGAAAATGAATAAGCTATGCTAATTTTATCGCACTCGACAAGAAGGCCAAAAGGGTCCATAGGATGCAAGTGTTTGTGAAATAGTTGAGAAATTTGTTGTCACTGGAGATCTAGACAAAAAGGAAGGCAGTAGGCTCAATTTGGGAGTATGTACATGGGGTGGTGGTGGGAAGGGACTAGGCCCAGTCGGCGGCCCAGGCGGTGGCGGTGGCGGTGGGTGCGGGCGGGAAGGCCTGGTAGAAGGCATTCATGCCCTGCTTGAACTCCTCCTGCTGGCCCCGAATCCCCTCCACCATGTCCGTGAGGCACTTCCACAGTGCCTAAAGCACACACTCCCCTGCTATATGGGAGGGAGAATGAAGGAAGGGAGAAATTGAGAGAACCTTGCCTGTCCCGACGCCGATCACGCGGCCGATGGGCCACTCCTTGGCGGGGTTGCGTAGGATGAACATGTGGGGGTTGGTGATGCCCTCGTTCAGCGCCTTGCACATCCCCTCGATCCAGGCGACCAGCGGCTCCCAGTCCACCATCTTTGCACGGAACTCCTCAGCTACAAAGCCATTGCGCTTCCGTTGAGAGCCTGAAAATAGGGGTGTGGAGGTGCTAACTCTCGGCCTTGAATCTCTCCGCGGCTCCGAAGTCGCTGAAGACCTGGTGCCCATCCTTGTTGTCCTTCACGTCGCGCAGCACGCGGGTGACCATTGCCTGGTACTGGGCCTCAATGTCCAACACGTACATCTTCAGCCTCTCCAGCTCCGGCTGCAACGCTCTTCTGCTTCGAGGAGAGAAAATAGAAAGGAAGCTAGGAGGGGACCTTGAGCTTTGCGTAGTTGTTGAAGAGGAGGGGGGCTCCGTAGGGCACTGGGGGGAACTCGTTGTCGGCCATGTCAGAGCTGATCAGAGGTGATGGGGCTGGAGATGTGGGAGCAATGGAATGGAAGGTTGTGTAAGGAGGTGGAAGCTTGCAGTGTGTAGGAGCGCTGGAGCTAACATGGCGTCACCCATTTCCTCTATTTGCCGCGCTTTCCTTGCTAACATTGCCCATTCAGTTTCAAGCACTGAGCATCAAAAACTTCTCGCGCATTTTCACTGGGCTCTATCTCCTTGCCGCAAGTGGCAGCCATGGCATTTCTATTCATCATTTAGCAACCTTCTCCAATCCATCGGCATTCTGAGTTGAGTCATATTTTGTTCGGAAAAGAAAGCAAAAATGTCACTGCTGTTTTGTGTTTTTGATGAGTTTGAGACCACTCTTCTCGAATTGAAGCCAAAAACAGAAAAAGAGACACATGGAATTGCATGTAGACCAAAATGAGCGCAAAAGCGATACACTAGAATGCGGCAAAATGGAGAAGAAGGCAAATGCTCCTAACGAGCAAAATAGGGCGACCAAAACTAGGACTAGGCAAGAGTGGCTGGGCTGGGAAAGAGAGACTGGGCTAGGAGAAGGTGAAGGATGAGGGTGCAGTGGGCCTAGAATGGGCGGAAGGAGGAGGAACAGGGGAGATCCTCGTCCGCTTCCTCCTCAGCGGCCATCGTGCGGTCATTTTGGTGCTTGACCTTGCCCTCCACCTGTAGACTCTGCCTAATCTGGGAGTGAGGGGTGAAGATGGGGGAAAAGGGGAACCGGGGCCTTGCAGGGCGAGGGCTGCTGCTCCTGGTCCTTGGGGTGGGGCTGGTAGTAGGCCCCGTAGCACCGCTTGTAGCTGTACCCATAGCCGTAGTAGCCGTCCTCCTGCTCCTCGTACTCCTCCTCGTACTCCTCCCCGTACTCCTCCACGTACTCATCATTGGCGTTGTAGTCGGGTTCTGGCAGCCTGTACTTGGCGTACTCCTTGGAGTCCACTTCCATCGGCTTCACCTGGAACAATGAAGGGTAGGAAGGGGGGGGGAGTAGGATGGAGCAATAGTGGAGAGGTGGAACCTTGATGTTGTACATGGGGTGGCGGCGGCCAGCTGGGCCTGGGCGTGGGCGTGGGCGTTGAACTGGCACAGGGGTGACGGGAGGGGCCGGGCTGAGAGTGAGGTTGGGGTGGCTCTTGGCGGGAGCTTTGTCGATGCGGGTGGCCTTGGCAGGGCGGCTCTTCCACCAGGGGGACTTCTGGAGGGCCAGCGGGGAGTCTGGCAGCTTCTGGAGAGGGGGGGAGGCGGGAGGCTTGTTTCCACCTGGGCCGTTGCTGCTGGTGGCCTTGAGGTTGGACATCTTGCCAAAGGAGGCACGAAGGAAGGAGCGAAGGAGGTGTGAAGGAATGAGTGCAGGCAAATGGATGGAAGAGGAAGAGTGAGGGGCTCTAAATACTGCTGGGGTGGGGAATCTGCCGCTGTAACTCCACTGGAGGCAATCTGCCGCCACTGCAGGCCTATGGCAGCCTATCATCCCTTTGCACACTTAACTCTCCTTTCCTCATCCAGCTCTGGGAAGAACCATTCCAGGCAACTCCGGGCCGCCGGGTCTTCCAGCGCACTGACTCCAATGTCAGCACAAACCTTTCCCTCTCTGGCCCAGCAGGTTAGAGGGACACAGAAGCCATTCTTTGCATGAACCTCCATGTAGAACTTGGTGTAGTTGAGGGTCACCGGCCTGTCTGTAGCTGGTTTGGAAGGATTGCTTGTCCAGTGGTGCCAACCCCAGCTTTTTTGCACAGTCCTTGGAGATGACTGTCAGCAAAGCAGCTGAGTCCAGGATGGCATAGGTGTGTTGTCACATCCCTCCCCTTAGCTCTTACGAACTCATCTGGTGTCAGCACTCCAAATGAGGCTGTAAGCAGGGGCTTGCCTGCTTTGCCCTCCACCCTTGTGTGAGGGCCTGGAGTCTGAGCTCTTCTGGCTTGACTCCACTGCTGCAGTGGTCATGAGGGTTTCCCTTGCCTCCAATGACCCCGTTGTCCCTGTCCAACCACACCCCTCCTTCCTCTGAAGGGTGGCCTGGCCTGTCCCCTGGCGGACTGACCAGTGCAGAGGGCTGGATGATGCCCTGAGCTGCCGCATATGCAAGAGACATCCCTCTGGCACTTGCGGGCAGCGTGTCTGCTCTTCAGACACCTGTAGCAGAGCATCTTGTAGTTTGCAACATCTCGGCATTCCCGTGGTTAGGGAACAGTCTTGCATTGTGTGGCCAAGTGGCCTCCCTTTGTGCAGAAGGGACAGGCAAATGCAAACTTGCTGGGATCTTGCATCCCTTGTCATGCAGTGACAAACAAGGAGGCGGTTGGTTGGCTCTACTCCTTATGTTTGTTCCCAGCTGTTTGTTGAGCGGCAGTGTCGCTCAACTCTGTGAAGCTGTGGAGGGTTAACCCAGTCTTTAACCAGTCCACCAGATGGTCCAGCTTGGTCTGGTGGATGCTGATGTTCTCCGTAAGAAGCAACCTTTGCACTCTCTGCATTACTGCAAGCGGCAGTTTTCCCCACCGCAATGGGTACTAGTGGTCTCATCAGCCCCTCCTCCATCCTTGTGGTCTTGAGGAAGCAGATGCTGTTGACCAGGGTATCCATGAAGGATTCCAAGTTGGAGTTGACTCTTGGGAGCTCAGGCAGTTCCCAAGGTGTCTGGAGTACTCCCCCAGTGGAGTAAGTGACATCCCCGTATGTCTCATCCAGACTCTCCATTGTCAAGTCAAGTCTTTCTTGGTCAGCCCCAAGTGCTTGATCTTGACCCCATGCCTTCCCCTGGAGCACTTTGCAGCAATGCCAAGTGCATTATGTCTGGAAGGCCTGACAACTCCAAGTAGTTATTGAAGGCCAGCTTCCAGGCTGCATAGTCTGTCGTTGCTCCAGAGAAGCTTGGAATCACAGGGAGCAAAGCCCTCACAGCAGCCATCTGCTGTGATCTCACCATCACTTTGATCAGCTTAGCTAGTGCATCCTCTAGCTGGAGGTTTTGCTGAGCAAAAGTCTCCTGCTGATCAGCAGCAGGCCGTGGTTCCTGGGCATCTGACTGTCCTGTGGTGGGATTGGATGTCTGTCTGGAGGGTCCTCCAACATTCCCTCAGCCACCAGATCCATCTCCTCCCCTTCCACCACTGTTGGAGGGAGGATCATCTCCACCACCAGGATCTCTGCCTGGAGGTCCATTTCCTCCTGCCGCATGTCCACCATGGATTCATCCAGGGGTTGATCAGACTCCCGCGTCAGTGCAGACTGGCCACTCCCTATGACCACTGGGTTGTCTGTCACCAGAGAGAGCCCAGCGCTGGTCACAGGAGCCCCCCATGGTCCTGTGCCAGCATGATGAGCACCAGGAGGTGTGGTGTCATCTCCTGCATGGCAGCTACTTCTGACTAGTGCTGTAACTTCCAACAAGGTGGGTCCATGCTGATTCTGCAGTGGAACAGAATATGTTGCTCCACTCCCAGAGTTGTCTCTGGTTTCTTCATTGGGAGCCCTGACGCGTCCTTCCTGGAGACTCAGTCCAGGGTATCCATGCGATGCATCTGGACTTTGGCATTGCTGCTCCACCAGTCTTTGTCTGAGACATCCATTCTCAGACCTGACTTGGCACCAGACCTCCGCTTGGAACAGACCTGACTTGGAGGAGCTGTTCGTGAGCTGAATGGCCAGCTCCTGAATGGCCAGCTCCTGGCTAGCCTCTGTTTTCTCCATGGCTCTTGTCCTCCTATTCCAACTCTCTTGCAACCAAGCTGACCAAGTGTCAAAATCCCTTGTCAGGATATTGGCCATGTAAGACGTGTGCGCATAAAGAGGTTGGCCCTGTGATGACTTTGACCCTGGAATATTGCCATCACTGTGTGTCAACTCACCATGGGAGGCATTCCGGTCAGAGTCCTATGTGGCTCCAGTCATACAGGCTCCAATATTTGCACCCCATTGGGTACCCTAGCCCCAGAAGTGGATCTTACTGCTGGCATCTGGGCCACAACTGTGGTGGTAGGCCCATTGGTGTTGTGCGTCAAATGATCACTCGCCACAGTGCAAATAATCATTGACAATGTCGCAAAAGTGGTCCGCAGGGAGTTCGAACCCTGAACAACTGCCTGTGTAGTCCTCAGACTACCCTTCATCAGACAGACATCCTTATTACTCCATGGAGCAGTGAAAAGACATCCCATTGTCTGAGCCATAGTGGTGGAATTAGGCTGTTGGTTGCCTACATCACCCACCTCTCTGCTACCATATTTAGCAGAGGGCAGTGTAGTCTGACCATTGTCAACTACACTTGGTCCACCTGAACTCAAACTTGTCACAATCATTGACAGCACTGTGTCATGAGTGATCAAGCTTATTGTTGTGCGGGTGGGGGTAGACCCATAGTTCCCACTTTCTGGCCCCTGGAATCTGTCTGGGCCAGAAGTTGGTGGTACCTGGGGGCTAACAAGTGCCCAAGGTGCCCCAGGGTTTCTTTGTCCCTGGCATCCAATGGAATGGTCTGATGCACCACAAAAATGATGGTAGACCCATTCGCGTTTTGCAACCTTGCATGTATATCTGACTTTGTTGTGATAGTCAAAAGGGTTGCAACCGATGTTTGTGCAAGATTGGGAATCCTGCCTGCAAGTCCCATAGGCCAATGACTCTGAGACGCATTCTCAGATTAGTCTATGTGTGGAGTTGTAATCCACAAGCCCCGCGCAGTTGTCTGCATGGTGGGTTCATCCCTGCTTCCACCAGCATTCAGTCTATCACTGTTCCCAACAGAAGACTGAAGTCCATCTTCCTCCCCACTTTGAGGAAGGTTGGTGGGCTCAGTACTGAGCAGTGCAGCACTAATGGCATCCACCAATTGCTGGTGGGAGGTGGTAGGGTTTTTTGTTGGTCTTGTACATACCAACCGCCTCTCTGCTACCATGTGCAGCGGATTGTGAGGCCTCCCCACTCTGTTTGTGGGAATCGGGCATAGTTGCAGACAGACATTGTCTACGACAAATCGTCTAACCCGAAATTTTGTCGAATTTCTCCCCACACTGAAATGATTTCTGACTTTTTTGGGTATTTTATTTATATTTTTTTAGTTTTTTAAATATCAGGTAAAAGCGGTATTTTTTTCCAGTTTGAGACATTTTGAACAGGCATTTGCTTGAGTTCTGAGAGGTGTAGGCTACATCTGAAGCATTCTTGGCTGTCCACTGATGCCTAGAAGACGTGTGAAAGTGATTGTGAGAATATAACCTTGAGCTCTGGGTCTGCTTTTGTGATCATTATGGCCCCTTCTTTGCCCTTCTGTGCCTCTTTCTGTGTGAATCAGTTGCGAAAGAAAATGGATTGGTGGCTCAGAGCTTTGTTTGGTGGAATAATACTGACGTGGAAGCCAGCAAATTGGCCTTTTCAAGTTCAATTCAACTTTGGAAAAGGTTAAAGCTTTAGCTACAGGCGCGCATAGTAGGAATTGGACTTCGTAAGTGTTGTAAATGCGCAGTTTTTGAAAGCTTGGTTGAGCTGCTGTGTAGAGGCATATGTGAAGGAAGGCTGTAAGTAAGAAGGTAGAAAAAGATGGGTTGGAGGCGGTCCAATGAGGCCTGGGATCTTCTGCCAAAGCAGTGGGCAGGGACCAAGCAGAAGAAGCCCGGAGAGAAGGGCTGCCGCACCATCGTCTACTGCAAGTTCCCTCTCATCAACGTCAATCCAGGAGAGGAGGGGAACGCACCTCGCTGCGACTGGAACTGTACGGGCTACGTGAGAGAGCTGGCCAGGCACATCATCAAGGACCACAAGGCCATCTATCCGGATCTCGCCAAGGACATCAAACTCCTGCTGGGTTCTTTCTCTTCATCCCTATCATCTGTCCAAGAAGAGAGCTGAGTGCTGCATTGGAGAGCTCCGTGATGCAGAGAAGAAGGCTGAAGCTGCAAAGATTCCGTCGACGATGAAGGACTTCATGGTGCCCCCAGCGACGGGGCCCTCCTCTCCCGCTCCCTACTCCTTCAAGCACCCTCGCCAGCTGATGCTCAGTCAGCTCATGCATCGCTGGGTTGGCTCTTCCCACACTCTGGTATATTAGCTCAATAGGGTGATAGGACAGGTAGCCTAAATGATAGTGGTTTGAGGCAATGATGGCTGTCCAAAACCCTCGCTTCCACCAGTTCATTCATGCAGCTGAGCCACGGTTCCGGGTGCCAGGGATGCATTCTCTTCACGCCAGCATCGTGTGTGCTGGAGAGATGGCGCTGGAGACGATGCAAAGACAGCTCTTCAAGGACGCCCCCAACATGGCCGTGAACGCGATCATCGACAGCTGGCATGCAAAGTACACCTCCTCACCCTTTTTCCTCCTCCCCAGCCAATGGGAGGCTTTGCAGTGATGGTCGCGATTTCTTCGGTGTCCTCGTCTCCTTTTACCACCCCAAGCACAGCCTCATCTATGCCACCCTGCCCACCATGGTCGTCCACCCTCCATCCATTGCCCAGAATGTCATGCGGGCCTTCAGCACCATCTGGACCAATGCTGGACTGAGCAAGGAGCATCTGCACAAAGTTGCACCCTCTTTCTTTTCCTTTTTTCAAGCCAATTTCTTTCCTATGCCTGCAGGTGGTGTGCGATGGGGCCAGTAACCTGAAGAAGGGCATCCGGGTGTACCTGGGCAAGGAGTTCCTGGACCGGGAGGCAGAGAAGATGGCCGTGCAGATGATGGAAGTGGAGGAGGCTGACGAGATCACAGATGAGCTGGAGGAGACGCACGTGATGCTGATGGAGTTGGCGCCGGTGGAGTTGGACTTCATGGACACCTCCTCCGAGTCCCTGTACCAGCTGGAGGCCATGGACCCCGACTACATGGACACAGCCATCAAGGAGGAGCAGCAGATGACCTGGACTGACGAGCTGATGCAGCAGGAGCGCTTCGTAGAGCTGATGGGGGAAGGGCTGCGATGGTGGTGCTTCAATCACCAGCTGAACCTGGTCAAGAAGAAGGGGCTGGGCACGTCCATCATGGCGGAGAAGGTGAAGGAGTGGTCTGCATTCGTCCATTTCTTCCACAGCACCAAGGCCGACCAGTGGCTCAAGGTGGCAGGTGGAGTCCAGCTGCTGCAGCGGGTGGAGGTGCACTGGACATCCAAGGTGGACATGGGGTGGAGCCTGCTGCGCAGCAAGGACGCCATCCTCAAGGTCCCCACTGGACGACACTGCCCCACCGATGCTGCGCCAGAAGGACTGGATCCAGCTGTCAGAGCTCTTTGCTCCTGGGATGGGCCTCCTCAGCGTCTTCGCTTCCATCGTTGAGCGGCATGAGAACAGGACCTACGCCACCATGAACTACGTCATCCCCGACATCTATTGCCTTGTCCACAAGTGCACCACCACCAGCACAGAGCCCAAGATCACGGCAGAGATGAAGGAGCTGGCCGGACTGCTCAAGATTGAACTGAACGCTCGCTTCTCCTACCTCCTGCGCCCCAACCACCCTGACTTTGACGGCACCGCCCTGGTGGCCGCCTTCCTGGACCCCCGCTACCGGGACCGTCTCGTTGGAGGCGTCAAGGCCACAGCTCAGGAAAAAGTACCCAATCCCTTCTTCTCCTCTCCTTCCCCTTTAAGCACCTCTTCTAATTCCAGCTCTGGGAGTTCCTGGTAGCTGAGGCGGAGCGAATGGATGTTCAGCGTCAGCGCTCTCCATCTCCTCCTCCTGCCCCAGCGACAGCGAGCACGGCCCAGACCTCCAGCTCTCAGACTGCCAGCAACAACGACCCCCTGGACGACGACGAGGACTTCTGCGAGATGGGGGATGCCGAGTGCGACCTCGACGCCTCCGTGGCCATGGACGACCACCCCTTCTCTCAGGCCTCGCCTACAGCCCCCACACCCTCACCTACGCCCTCATCCTCTCAGCCTTCCCTCGCACAGCTGGCCGAGGACCAGTTCAACTGCTATGTCAACCTTGCCTTCTCCCCAGAAGATGGTTCCATCTATTTCACTGGCCAACCCTTGAGATTTGAGAGTAGACAAAGGGGGTATTGCAGTGGTGGTGAAGAAGACGGACAAGTACTGCCCGCTGCAGTGGTGGATGCAGATGAACCGGTAGCGGAAGCTGTACCGGGACATCCACCTCCTCCTCCAGGCCAACAGCCTCTGCTCAATGTCACCCTCCACCTCCTAGGCACCCCTTCCACTTCCTCCTCAGCTGAGTCTCTCTTCTCTGGCATGGCTCTCATGATCAATGGCCACCGCAGCCATGTAGGGCCTAAGATTGTGGATGCAGAAATGATGATGACCTTCAATGCCGATCTCCTCGCTCGCCTTGGTTTCTAAGCATTCGTTTTTGCCGTTTTTCCCTTTGTTTTTTCATTAGCCTTCGTTTGGGCCTTTGTCTCTTTTTGGCTTTATGCATTCGCATGCTTTACGTACACATTGTTCTGTCCACTCTTTCCTGGTGCTTTCACGTTAGCATAGCAGCAGTTTTCTGGGATGAATAAAATGTCGCATCTGCAAACTGTTCACAAAAAAGCAGGAATGCATAACACTCCTAGCAGGCGCTTTGCCCAGCCATCTTTCACAACTTCCATGAACAGGATTAAGGCTACCGATTGTAGGCACTGAGTGGATGGGACTGGGCAAAGACAGTGTGTCCACCCATTTTCACTGCTCGCTGCTTAGCTTTAACTTTGTTTGCTTCAGCCCAAGCTTAAGCGTTCATCGCAAGAGTGTCAGATAGGTTGATGTGCAGGAGGGCATCCTGAATGAGGGAAGGAGAGTTAAGTGTGCAAAGGGATGATAGGCTGCCATAGGCCTGCAGTGGCGGCAGATTGCCTCCAGTGGAGTTACAGCGGCAGATTCCCCACCCCAGCAGTATTTAGGGCCCCTCGCTCTTCCTCTTCCATCCATTTGCCTGAACTCCTTCCTTCACTCCTCCTTTGCTCCTTCCTTCGCGCCTCCTTTGGCAAGATGTCCAACCTCAAGGCCACCAGCAGCAACGGCCCAGGTGGAAACAAGCCTCCCGCCTCCCCCCTCTCCAGAAGCTGCCAGACTCCCCGCCAGCCCTCCAGAAGTCCCCCTGGTGGAAGAGCCGCCCCGCCAAGGCCACCCGCATCGACAAAGCTCCCGCCAAGAGCCACCCCAACCTCACTCTCAGCCCGGCCCCTCCCGTCACCCCTGTGTCAGTTCAATGCCCATGCCCACGCCCAGGCCCAGCTGGCTGCCGCCGCCCCACGTACAACATCAAGGTTCCACCTCTCCACTATTGCTCCATCCTACTCCCCCCCTTCCTACCCTTCATTGTTCCAGGTGAAGCCGATGGAAGTGGACTCCAAGGAGTACGCCAAGTACAGGCTGCCAGAACCCGACTACAATGCCGATGATGAGTACGTGGAGGAGTATGGGGAGGAGTACGAGGAGGAGTACGAGGAGGAGCACGAGGAGCAGCAGGCGGGCTACTACGGCTATGGGTACAGCTACGAGTGGTGCTACGGCGCCTACTACCAACCCCACCCCGAGGACCAGGAGCAGCAGCCCTCGCCCTGCAAGGCCCCGGTTCCCCTTTTTCCCCCATCTTCACCCCTCACTCCCAGAATAGGCAGAGTCTACAGGTGGAGGGCAAGGTCAAGCACCGAAATGACCGCACGATGGCCGCTGAGGAGGACGCGGACAAGGATCTCCTCTGCTCCTCCTCCTTCCGTCCTTTCTAGGCCCACCGCACCCCCGCAACCTCATCATCCGCCCTACCCTCCTCCTCTTTCCACCCTTTCTCGCTCATGCAGTCTCAGCTCATCCCAGTGACCAGGCCCAGTCCTTCACTCTAGTTCTGCCTTTTGCGCCTTTGGAGTTCTCTTGCTTCAATGTCTCCTGTTTCGCTTTTACAGCCTCAAACTTTCCGATTTTCTGGCTCAATTGCATTGCTCAAGTGTTGATGTCTCAAGGTTCCGATGCTTAGCGACTTTTTTGCATTCTTTTCCCAACAAAAAATGACTCAACTCAGAACGCCGATGGATTGGAGAAAGTTGCTAAATGATGAATAGAAATACCATGGCTGCCACTTGCGGCAAGGAGATAGAGCCCAGTGAAAATGCGCGATAAGTTTTTGATGCTCAGTGCTTGAAGCTGAATGGGCAATGTTAGCAAGGAAAGCGCGGCAAATAGAGGAAATGGGCAACGCCATGTTAGTTTCAGCACTCCTACACACTGCAAGCTTCCACCTCCTTACACAACCTTCCATTCCATTGCTCCCACATCTCCAGCCCCATCACCTCTGATCAGCTCTGACATGGCCGACAACGAGTTCCCCCCGCCGCCCTATGGAGCCCCCCTCCTCTTCGAGAGCTACGCCAAGATCAAGGTCCCCTCCTAGCTTCCTTTCTATTTTCTCTCCTCAAAGCAGAAGAGCGTTGCAGCCAGAGCTGGAGAGGCTGAAGACGTACGTGTTGGACATTGAGGCCCAGTACAAGGCGATGGTCACCCGCGTGCTGCGCAACGTGAAGGACAACAAGGATGGGCACCAGGTCTTCAGTGACTTCGGAGCCGTGGAGAGATTCAAGGCCGAGAGTTAGCACCTCCACACCCCTATTTTCAGGCTCTCAATGGAAGCACAATGGCTTTGTAGCTGAGGAGTTCCGTGCAAAGATGGTGGACTGGGAGCCACTGGTCGCCTGGATTGAGGGGATGTGCAAGGCGCTGAACGAGGGCATCACCAACCCCCACATGTTCATCCTACGCAACCCTGCCAAGGAGTGGCCCAGCGGCCACGTGATCGGCGTCGGGACAGGCCAGGTTCTCTCAATTTCTCCCTTCCTTCATTCTCCCTCCCATAGAGCAAAGGAGTGTGTGCTTTAGGCACTGTGGAAGTGCCTCACGGACACGGTGGAGGGGATTCGGGGCCAGCAGGAGGAGTTCAAGCAGGGCATGAACTCCTTCTACCAGGCCTTCCCGCCCGCACCCACCACCGCTGCCACCGCCTGGGCCGCCGACTGGGCCTAGTCCCTTCCCACCACCGCCCCATGTACATACTCCCAAATTGAGCCTACTGCCTTCCTTTTCCTCTACATCTCCAGTGACGACAATTTTCTCAACTATTTCACAAACCCTTGCATCCTATGGACCCTTTTGGCCTTCTTGTCTAGTGCGATAAAATTAGCATAGCTTATTCATTTTCTCAGCAAAATCAAACATGATTCAGAAGCAATTTGAAAAAAATAAAGGAGGAAACAATTGCAGCGACAAAATGGAAACGAGCAAGCAGTATAACCAAATCGAAAATCCGTTTACAAAATTCAATCATCATTGGATGGAACGGGGGAGCTTGTAGAGGGGGCGGGTGGGGGAAGAGGTGGGGAGGAGGTCGTCAAGGAAGTTGAGGTTGTACTGGGTGGTGGTGGAGGAGGTGGTGGTGGTGGAGGAGGAGGTGGTGTTGGTGGAGGAGGAGGTGGTGGTGGTGGGGCTGGAGGTGGCGGTGGGGGTGATGTTGAAGACTTTCATAATGGAGGCGGTGGTGCCAAATAAACTGGTGGGGTTGGATGGGTGTGGGTTGAAACTAAAGTGGGTGGGGGTGATGAGGAGTGCAGGGTCGAAGTGGGCACCTTGGGCAGGCGGGGCTGGGGCTTGGCTTGCGCAAGCAAGTAGGCTGCACTTCCGCATTGGGCTCGGCCCCTGGCCCATCGTTGACGCCAGGGCCTGCCGCTTAGCCTCAACCATTCAAGCTGCATAGATTTAATGCCCATTGGATGAAATTGGAAGGAACCTTTTGAATAGCCTTGGATTTGTAGCTTCGATTCAGGGGCCAGCCTCGGATTGTCTGCACCGCCTGTCAAGCATCAGACACATTGATGGAAGAAAGGGATGAGGGAAGCGCTCATAAAAGGGACCTTTGTGGACTGCTGCCGAGGGGGGCAGTAGCAGTGGCAGTCCTTGTGCGGGCGGTAGCAGCGCATGCAGTAGAAGTTGCGACAGGGCTCCTCCTCCTCTGCTCCCTCAGTCCCCAGCACCAGCTCTGGGAACTCCTCCGCTCCACTCCTCTCCTCTCCTCCTCCACTCATCTTTCTGAAAATGAGTTCAGCAATTATTCCCAGATTAAAATCATGCATTGCACAATTTGAAGCTTATAGAGGCTAGTTTTTGACGAAAGATGAACGCTAAAAATAATATGCGGCAAATTGTGAACGTGCATTTGGCAAGTGGCCCAGCCCAAGCTAGGTACCAAGCTGGGCTGAAGAGAAGGGAAAGGGGAGAATGCGCAGTTTCAGCAAGAGGAAGGGCTGCAGGTGTAAGGGCTGAGTGGACGCGCAATAGGAAGTTACAGCGGCAGCGTGCAGCAGCGGCTACAGCATGAGATGGCAGCCGCAACAGCCTCTGTCACAGCCCACTATACACACAGTTGGAATGGTCCCTCGCAGGATTTTTTTCCCAATGCAGGGGCTATTTAAGGCTCCTGAGTCAGCCTCTAGGCCATTCACAGTCGTCTACACTCCCCAGCCCAGCCCCACTCCCTACTCCTTTGCACCTTCTACCTTCCAGTCCCCCATCCAGGCACAAGATGTCCAACGTCCCATCCAAGGCCATCAACAGTGACCCCAACAGCCTCCAAGAGCTCCTGGATCAGCAGGACGACGCCGCCCCAACGCTGCCTCCAAAGAAAGCCCGCATGGAGCCCCCCACCACCCCCATTGTCCTCCGCGCCCACCGCAAGGAGCCCCCCGCCACCCGACCCAAGGAGTCCCCCACCGCCCGCCAAACCCCGCTCTTCATGCTCAAGGAGCCCATGGAGATCAAGGTGGAGCCGGAGGAGGAGCAGGAGGAAGAGCCTGTGGGCCTGCCTGGCCTGGAAGAAGAGGCCAACGACCGCGACACTGACACCGAAGGCTACTACGGAGATGAGGAGGAGGGTGGCACCGGCCAGGTGTATGGCAACTATGAGCCCGAGCCGGACTCCACCTCTGACAACGCCAACATCAACTACGCCGAGGTCCCCCTTCAATCTCTCTTTTGCTTCAATTTCACTCAACCTCTACACCCTGCAGGCCCAGGCCAAGGCAGAGGCTGAGGTGAAGGTCCAGGAGGCTGTCGCAATGGCCCGCGCCGAGGAGGAGCGCCTGGAGAAGCGCAAGGCCCTCATCGCCAATGCCCGCGCCGCCAATGGGGACTCCTCCGCCAAGCTCATCGAGCTAAAGCTGGTTACCTCCTCTTTACCTTTCCTCCCCTCTTTCCCCTCTTTTCACTCCTCCCACTCCCTTCCGAAAAGGCCATTGGCATTGGCAGGACACGGAGGATGCTCAGGGCATCGCGGAGGCGATGTACCGCGAGGCCTGCGACGTCGAGGAGGAGGTCAGCCAGGAGAACCTCAAAAACCTCCTCCACGGCCTCCATGACACCCAGGTCAAAATGCTCGAGAACATTGTCAAGGAGCTCGCCCTCCGCAATGGCACGCCCGACGCCCCCTGCACCAACACCCCTGCCTTCCGCTTCTTCTAGGTCCCCTTCTCCTACATCCTCATGCCCTTTTCCGTCCTCCTAAGCTCTCAAGCTAGCCCCCAAGTCCCAGCCTTTGCTCCCCTCATCTCCCTCTGCCTTTGCTCGTTTTGCTCAGTAGAGTAGAGTGCCCATTTTGCTCAGTAGAGCCTTGTTTTGAAGCCTCAACTTTCACTTCGTTTGCTTCGCTTCATTTCTGGGCCATTGCCCCTTTTGTTTGCTCCGTTTTTGGTCTCGGTTGAGTAGAAGAGGAGAGAGAAGTTGTCCACTCAAAGAAAAACACAAAATACACGTAACAAACATCTGCAAAGTAATCACTCACATAAAACAAAGCATAAAAAGCAATATTACGCTTCAAAACTAAATTTTATTGCATCAAAATAAATTTTATAACTCTTTTTAATATTTTTTTGATTTCCAGTTTAGCAAATAAAAAAATAAAAAAACGTCAAACATGATAATAATTTCAGGCTCCTTGAAACGCTCCATGAAAAGCCTCCTGGAAATGAAAATAAAGCTCAATTTTATTTTTTTTAACGATTAGCCAATCTTAACATGTTTGGCATTTTTCAGTTTTGTAGGTATTTTATTTTTACATGTTTTGGCTTTTTTGAAAACTGACAATGTCTGGTTGCAGATGTCACAACATCATTGATGTGTGAATTTGCAACCAAGTTTGTGCGACCAGTAGACCCATCTGCCATTCCACTTGGTGCACTCATACCATTTTCCTGATGCACCGTCAGTGTCCCTGGCAGCTGGGGAGTGCCCAGAAACCCTTCTGGGCACCTTGAGGCCGACATTCCGCAGCCTATTCCAACTCTTTCCCAAGGTGGGAATGTTGGATGGCATGGAGAAGAGAGGATGTGAAGGAGTGGTCGGGACCACTTTGCATTCACCTCCTTCATTCTCCTCGTCACTTGCCTCTCCACTGTTTACCTCACCCTGCTCTTTTCCTTCCTCCACCTTTTCACTTCCTACTTCCAACATCTTCCAGTAGATGCAGTCGAGGTGATTGGAGGGCAAGAGGCAGCACAAACATGTGATGCACTCACAGCCTTCTTGCGAGCAGGGGAGGTGGAAACAGTGAGTGTGTAGGGGGTTTGCTGCATTCAGCATCCCTTCCCCATCTCTTCTCCTTCCTTCTTCAACTCTGCTCCAGAGCAGAGAAGACATTCTCCCTTCACTGTTCTAATCTGTTTCTCATTGCTTCTTAATCAAATTCCATTTATTGCCCCTTACTCCATACAACTAAGCACATAGCCTAGTAGTAGAGGCAATGCAGAGCAAAAGAGAAAAGAAAGAGGTTGGGGTTAGCAAAGAGGACTTGGATGGTGGCGTTGGGCTCGCCCTCCAGGATGGTGAAGCAGATGAGCTAGAATGAGCAGGCCATTAACCACGGCGTTGTTGCCTTCATTGATCTCATCCTCTTCTTTCCCTCCCTCTCCCGCAACACCTGCAGAGCCGACATCTTCTGGCCCTTCAGTTTTGGAGCCCCTGCCCAGATCTCCGCCTTCTTTGAGTCACTCTCCACCAGTCACTCCGCCAGGGTGACACAAGGGATGCATCACGGAGCCTCTCTTGCCTCACCTGCACCTGGACTTCCTTTCCACCCTCTACGCGAGCGGACAAGATGTCTCCAGTGTGCACCCCTTCCAGCCTGAGGCGCCAACCTTCTGCTCCTTGTCTGACCCCGAGTCAAACTAGGACCTATGAGGCCAGTCCCTCTCTCATCCTCTCCTTCCTCTGCTTCCTCTGCTTCTTCAACGTCTCCCTCATTCCCTTCCCCTGCTCCCCTGTCCGCTCAGCTCCAGTCCAGCCATGCACTATACGCAGAGGCCCTGAGCACACAACCCTTTTTTGTCATGTCTAGCCCCGCCCCCCGCCAGTCCACAGATGGCCCAATGCCCCCTCCGAGTCAACAAACCCGCTTCCCTCCTCATGCTGTTCAAACCCTCCCGCCAAACTCTTTCACCACCAGTCTCCCGCGCAGACTCCTGCCATGCAGACCCTGGACAACCGCGCACCCTCCACCCCCACACCCACACACACCTACCCATACAATCCCACCTACAACCTCGCCTCCTACTTCAAGTCTCCACAGCCCTGCTCGGATTTTTAAGATAGATATAATATTTTTGAAGAGAAAATTTGAAGTTTTAGATAGTTGTGTTTTAGGAAAAAAAAATTAAAAATTTTTTGAAGCAATTTTTAAGAAGACAACTATCTTAAGTCTTTTTTTTCTCTTGATCTATTGCTATTGAATTCAAAAATTAGAGTGGTCGTAACTTTATAACGGTGAAGATGTGGCTGGAAATGGATCTTGAAGCAGTGGAGTTTCGCCGGTTAGTCAGACTCCGCTGCAGATTGAACATTGCCCGGCTTGTCAGTGACTGCCAAGTTCAATCGTGACAGTTTACTGTCTAGTTTGGAGTAAATTTTGTCGTTAAATCTTATATCGCTTTTTTCAGATAAAACCTCGCTTTAGTAGATCAAGAGAAGAGAAAATAGAGGAAGCACAACTTGGCTGCAGGGGTGTCGTCTTTGTTGGTGCCAGGTGCGAGGCGTTTGGGGGCCTGCTGCTTGCCATTGTTCTTGCCCATCCCGTTGGTTCTGTAGCTGGATAGAAGTAGGTGTCGGCTGGAAATTGGACTGGTGGTGAAGGTATGGAGCAGACGAGGGAGACGAAGGTTTGACCAAACAGTGAGTGCTTGTCTGAGATTTTGGGAATACATATATGATTAGGCAATGAGTGCGCACATAAGCGTGTGTTTGGGACATCGGAATGCGCGGTTTTTCAAGTGAAAACTATGACTGGAAAATATTTCCTATTAGCGTAACTATACATTTCTCCTCTAGATATCCTATGTTTAAGAGAAAGTATTTGTAGCAACAATCAAATATGCTGATCTCAAGCATTCCAT
>JASANA010009081.1:0-50200 GCA_030248095.1 Ptycholaimellus sp. GST1_10
ATCGACGTTTTTTTGAGCTGGGCGAAATTGTGATTTTCGCCTAAAACCTTATTTTTGATGTAAAAAGAAAAATCATTTATTTGGTGGTTCAATAAAATCAGCTGGTTTTTGGCATTTACGTTGTATGTGAAGGTGAAAAGAGGAGCACGCTTACGCTATGCAAAAAGGATTGGAGCAGACCAGACCACCGGGGAGGTGCATCTGCCAGTCCAGCTCATCCTGGAGATCGTTCAGGGATACTGGCGCTCGGAAACGCGGCCTCTTCGTCAGCACCAGGCTAAATCCTTCCTCCACTGACCGTCGGAAATCTGCCGCCAACAGACCAGCTGATCCCAGCCCCTCCGTCACCTTCTCACCAGTCTCCAGCACCCTGATCAATCACCATCCCTTCGCCCACTGCCTAATCAAAGTAAAAGGTTAGGCAGAAAAAGCTAGCCGGTAGTTCTCTGACAGGGAGCGAAGACTGGAGGCAAACTGCTGAAATTGGACGGGGCCTGTTCGAAGGAATGCCGGCAAGAACTTTGTCAGTAAATTGCAGTTTTTCATCAGCCGAATGTCCCGTGCATCGCGGAGCCCCTGAATTTCCATCCATAATTTCCATAAAGACGGGAACAAGGTAAATCTACCATGATTCTGCGCTGTGCATGTGCTTGCACCGTAGCAATGTGGCCGAGCGCTTTGCGCAAGTTGTCCTCGATGAACAGCTAGAAAAATGTGACCTTAGCCAAAGGCAAAAATGAATGAAGGGCATAACGATGAGCAGAGCGGAGGGAATGTGCTGGAGGCGAGGAGTGCGGGGAAAAGCAGGTGCATAAACTTCGATCCCATCACCTCCGTCCGGTGTGACCCCAGGCGTTGTATACAGCGGCAGGCGAGAGTGCGGCGGGCGGGTGAGCCGCCAACACCCTAGCAGCCTTGAGATCCTGAGCTCCGTTGAGGAGAAGGTCGAGAACTGCAGGGCGGAAGAGCGGTTATTGGGTAAAGGTGCTGAGAAAGACGGAAGTAGGAACGAGTATCGGGCAGTGAGGAGGAGGCCTGCTGGTCTTTTAGGGCTGCCAAGGTGCAGGTGGCCTGGTCCAGGAGGAGCCCGGCGCCCAGCTGCTCTGCGGCCTCCGGCCGCTCCTGGCAAGACATTCGCCTGCTCACGCACACCAGCCACCCCACTGTCGGCCAAGTCCCATACCTCTAGCTGAAACTTTCCCGCTGTATGATCCAGGCAGTGTTTGTGGGACTCCGCAAGCAGAGCCAGCAGCTTATTGCGCATGTCCTCCTGCACTAGGCAGTCCCCCCATCATTGCAAGCCTAGAGAAGAGGGCCTGAGCAAACTGGCAGCCCTTGGCTCGCACCCAGCATCGCCTCCGCAGATCTTTTAGTGGCCGCTTTTGATTGGCGGCCGGTGGAAGCGGCCACCGCGCCGGCGATTATGGCTTGTCTCGGGTGAGTGGCTGAATGCAACTCTTTTCCACAACTTTTCCGCTCAAAACCTCCACCTACGCAGCGGCTGTAGGTCTGCTGCTGCGGGGTCTGCAATTGCCAGGGCACATAATGTGGCGCCTTTGTGGTGAGCGGTTGGTACTGGGGAGAAGCGGCCACTCCACGGGTGTCGGCCAGGGCAGCGCTTCGGCGTCCTCGGGGCTCTGGAGAAGGGCTGGAAAATGGAAGGCAGAGTGTGTGCGGGGGAGGAGTGGGAGAGAGAAGCAGCTGACGCAGGGGGTCTGGTAGAGGCTGCGACGGCATAGGAGGCGCACTTTGCGGAGGAGGCGCAGCCATGGCCTCGCCGGCTTCGTTCACCTGCCGCCAACTCACTCGCTTCCCCAGCAGCACTGCTGTCTGCAACCCTCTTCCACTATTGATCGCCTCGAGATTCCACCATTTCCCCTAGTCTGAGGCTGCGACTGTGCATGCCAGCCTTTGCTCGCTGGGGGGAAGAAAAGGGATCTGGAGGTTTGTTTGTTGACCATGGGGCCATGGGGCCATGGGGGTTTGTGTGTTGGCTGCCCAGGGGAGGAGAAAAGCGGCTAGCCTGAGCCTGTAGGCGGGCGACGAAGTGGTCCGGATTGCTCTGCTCGGCCAGCTCGAGAAGGCAGTAGATGTCCACGACGGCACCGGGCGTCCCCTGCCTCACGTCGCCCTTGCGAGCGCGCAGAGCCCCGGCCTGAAACAGCCTCATCCCGGCCTGGCAGCCGTGCTGCAGAAGCCAGAAGCACCTTTTGCACCGCCGTGACAACTGCCCAGCGCAGTTTCTGGCTGAGGCGCGGGGCAAAGGACTGATTCGTTGCCGCCTTGCCGCGCACATGAATCTGCCTGCTCATGCTGGATTGGAGGATGGGACGGCCTCAACGCAGCAATATTCGGAAGCATTTCAGAGAGTAAGCAGTATATGCTTTTTAAGCCCCATTATTTTTATGCATGTATGAATGATTGACCGCTGCGGAACATATCGGACTTGAGAGAGCTTGATGAGGAAGTCAAATGTCCCAGATCTAGCGAAAAAGAATTGGGTTCATTTAACCACAATTGGGCTACCTATCAAGCAGGCTTCGGTCATGTTCACCCAAACCAAAGCTATTGGATCGGTCTGAACAACATGCATTACCTCACCAAGACCTCCAATCATCCTGCCCTGCGCATTGAGTTTTGGCACGAAGAGGGCAACTGGAAGTACGAAGATTATGTTGAGTTCAGGGTTAAATTCCAATTATAGTTATGGATACAGACTGTTTCCTTTTCGCCGCGATACCGAAGATACTTTATTATATCATCAGTATTTATTCCACAGGGGTTTTATTGCCAGATTTGGCGCCTTCTCCAGCTTCTACTGGACAATAAGACAGTAACCGTCTGAGTGCATAGAGAGTATTAGTATTAGGTTCAGTGACCCATTTTACATGTCACTTCAGTGGTTTATACTACAAGTAAAATTAGCCATCATTATATCGCGCTTTAGCGAAGCTGAGAGACTATCAAAATGACCTAAGCTCTTTTTGTAACATGGATATAGGTAAACAACGAGGCCAGCAATTACAACTTAACAATCAGCAATGGTACTGGCACAGCTGGAGATGCTTTTAACACACAGAGAAAGGCACTATGGGTGTCCAATGGATTCCCATTCAGCACACCAGAGAGAGATAACGACAACTGGCAAGATGGAAATTGCGCAATCGACAATGGAAATTGGTATTGGAAATGTTTGCACAGGCGAAGACCGCTTGCCGCGGAGGGCAGGGCACTTAGAGCTCCGGAGGCCGTAGGGCATGGGTGCGGAGGCCCCGGAGCATAGCCTAGCATGCGAAACCCATGCCCTAGGTCGGAGGAGCTCTGGCGCCTTGCCCGAAGCGGTGGGCGGCCAAGGCCAGCCAAGGTCATTTTGCGTCCGTCTTTCCGCATTAAACAAAATGGTTTTCAACGAAATGGCCTAATATTTTGCATGAAGGTTCGCCTGGGAGGTGCT
Source organism: Ptycholaimellus sp. GST1_10 (assembly GCA_030248095.1). NCBI lineage: Eukaryota > Metazoa > Nematoda > Chromadorea > Chromadorida > Chromadoridae > Ptycholaimellus > Ptycholaimellus sp. GST1_10. The sequence continues at coordinate 3,455 of JASANA010009081.1, forward strand.
GCCTCGGGACCACTTTTGGTGCTTGTTGCAATTTTTTGAACTTTTCAAAAAACCTCAAATGTTGATGTTTCAAAATATAAAAATCATAAATCCCTGGCTTTAAAGAAATTTGCTGAATTTTGACATGAAAATCCGTCTGGCTGTTATAAGGAATTTAAGAAATATTTATTATTTGTCGATTTATGACCAAAAAACTAAAATTTTCCATTTTTTCAAAATTCGAACAAGCACAGCGCAATTGTTTTTCAATGAACTCAGCTGAATTTTGGCAGGTATATCTGTCGTGGTGGTATCTTGAAGGTGTTAAATGGAATTTACGGAATATTTATTATTACCCAATTTATAGCAAAAACCTGAAATCTTGATGTTTCAAAATAAAGAATCGAAATTAAAAATCCATTTTTTAAATGAAATCAGCTGAAATTTGGCATGTTCATGACCTCGTGGTTTCTTGAAGCATTCATCAAGAATTTTCCATACATTTATTACTTTTTCTTGCTTAATAGTTAAAAACGTTATATCCTAATTTTCTAAAAATTTAAACAAACCTAAATCATTTTTTCTAGTTAGCCTTGTTTTTGTTCTTAGATGAGGTCGCGCATCAATTGGCGACAGCCGAGAATACCTTGATATTTTGATTTATTACTTCTTTGAGGTATATGCAGTTGATGCAAGAGCCTATTAGACCGCTAAGGAATCTTGTAAAGTTAATTTTTGACCGCGAAGCGGGCCCGATGGGCCCGCTTCGCTGTCTATACATATGACTGACTTTTTGTCTGTTTATTTATATATATCTGGAATGGCTGGGGCCCAGCGAATTCTCAACGGTTTTTGGCATACTTTTTTTCCCTGAAAGCTAAAGCTTGCCGCTAGGATTCTGGCAGGGTAGACCCGGAATTTGAGCATTTGAAACATTACTTTTTTGGGTAGAAATGTTGAAAAATGGGCTATGCTGAGAAATGGCGAATTCTCAATGGATTTATTCAAACTTTTTTTTGCTGAAAGCTAAAGCTTGATGCTTGGATCCTGGCAGGGTAGAACTGGTACCGGATTAGTTGAAACATCAAATTTTTGAGTAGAAAAAATTTTTCCCCGAAAATCTACTTTTTGCTCCGTAATAGCTTAACTATTAAGATTTGAACATAAGACTTCAGTTTTTTGTTCACAATTCATATATAACGATTCTGAATCTGTGCTTACTTTTGAAGTTGGTGGAGAAACCACAGACTTTCCCTTTTGAGTGACAAACTTTCATTCATTTCAATTTTTCAATTTTTGGTTAACTGAACTGTGAGGTATAGCTTCGCGGTCACCTATTGCGCTTTGCGCCATTATACTTGTTCACTTGGTATGGTGAAAAACCAGTTGAGTAACACGAATCAAGAATTTGACTTGTATCTGTACTAAGTAACATTTAAGCGGCTGGTGGTACAATCACTGCTCTGCTTCAAGCTTGAACCAACCCCGATGGATAGTCCAGAAATCGATTCCGGGTATATATCGAACAGTGATGAAGCTTAAACCTTAGATGATAAAACTACTCTACCTGTACAATAGCAAAGCAAAAAACGTGCTCAAATGCTTCAATAGATGTGGTCAAATGTTTAGTTTAGTTGTATTTTCATTTGATGTGGTGTTTTAATAAAGGAAGCCTGGCTGACTCCCTGAAGCCCCTCCTCAAAGGTTTCACCCCCCCCCCACAAGGGTTTCACCCCCCCCCCCCCATGACTTTCACCCCTCCCCCAGAGTTTCACCCCCCCCCCAAAGGTTTCACCCCCCCCCCCAAAGGGTATATATTGAAAAAAAATTTTATTAGCTCAAAATGCTTATCTGTACATATCTCGAAATTTAAACTCAGGGAATTTTCATGTAGATGATTAAATACCTACTTTTTTTTGAGTCCAGCTTTAAGGCTTCGCAAGCGAAGCCTACGCAGTTGCTAGTCTAGTTTGCATTCAGCTTTAAGGCTTTGCAAGCAAAGCCTATGCAATTGCCACTATACAAATTCGTTTGACTAAGCCTAAGCCTTTTTTAGAATCAGTATACCTAAGCCTAATTTTTAAGCATTTTTTGAATGGGTAAAAATCATGAAATTTTTTTCTTTTATTTGAACTTATTTCTATGATATTAGGTCAATTTTGAGGCGTGCATTTCAAAAATAAGGGTCTTGTTTGCGTAAAAGTTTTTAAGTTATGAAAATGTAGGAAAAACCTACAAAAACCATCAAAAACACTTATTTTTGCCAGTTTTTGGGCCGCGCGCTTCACAGTGCTTCGATTTTGCCCATTTTTTTTGGCTTAATATTTTATTTTTAGTTGTTTTTAGCCACTATTGCGCGGCACAAAGCGGAAAATTAGTATTAAAATTTTCATGAATTTTTTTCACCCTTTGCCTATGCTACAACACAGGAAATTTAGGATTTTTTTTCTCAAAAATTTGGTTGAAAAGTTTAAAAACTAAATATGCTTGCCTCGCTAACTTGGTGGCCTGTAACTAGGAAAAAAATATTAGCTTGATCGGAGGAGGTGCATTTTTTGGCACTGTGCCTTTAAACCGGTATATAGCATCAACAATTTAGTGTCTAGATTCTGTTGAAGCCTAGGAATCAATTTGAAAGCTCCTTTTCCGTTCCTTGTTTCTTTCCTCTTGAGAACCTTCTTTCCTCCTGCTCCCTTTCCCCAGCCGCTCCCTTCCCCAGCCTGCTGGGAGAGTTGAGGAATGATGCAAACCCAACTCTCCAAGAACTGCCTTTCTGCTGCACCGATGGCCTGCTCCCGCTGCTCTCGCGCTTTGGCCGTCTACCCCTGCCCATCACCTATCACCGGAATCTGCTGCATCATCTGCAAGGAGAGCTACTGCCTCCCCTGCTCTGTCTACAAGCCGATCCCTGCGAAGCGCCTGGTGGCCAGCCTCAACATCCCTTTCGTCGTCACCGCCTGCCACCAGTGCCAGGCCTTGCTCAAGTCCGGTAGCAATACGTAACTGAACGAAGAACAGAACAATGTATTGCTTGAAGAGGGAGTTTGAGGTGTGGGAGTGGGCGTTCTTCTTGCGCTGTCCAAGCGGCGCCAGGCGAGTCTGGAGGCCTCGGAGAAGCGCAGCTCTTATTAGGCCATGTGTGATTAGCCTCTCATTGTTGGGGCTCCAGATGAAGGGAGGTAGATTGAAGATCCGCTGATACGCCGTCGCTGAGATAGACGAGAGTTGTAGTGGCGGTAGTAGAAGCTCACTTCGCCTTTCATCTAGATGAGGGTTGGAGGTAGTATTTGAGGTGTCATTATCTATGACGTTGATGGCGACGATGCGAACGCTGCTCTTCTAGCCGATGATCAGCTCGGTCTTGGCCAATCCGTCCAGGTTCCCGTTCTCAGGGTACTCTTCCCTCTCGGCGGGCGGCGGAGAAGTGAGTAGGCAAGGCGGAGGTTGCCCCGTGAGCGGAGCATAGGAGACATATGTCAACTAAGGCAGAAGAGGGGTGCATTCGCCGTCATGCGAAAGGCTGAGTTTTAAGCGAGGCGAGCTTAAAAGCCGATCGCCATTGAGGTTGGAGGGGGAGGAAGGTGTAGGGGACGCGGACGTTTGTGAATGGCGGCCATGTAGGAGAAGCAGTGCACGGGCTTCTGGTTGAGGCTGGGCCGCTTGGGGGATTGCGGAAAGCCTTTGTAGTAGGCTTTTTGAGGCATCGAAGATGGGCCAATGGCCGTCTGTTTCAGAAAGTATCACTTTCTGCTCGCTTCTGGCGACGTTTATTGAGGCTGTTCTGAGAGGCGCGTTGAATGACGCAGCTCGGGATGACAGTCATCTCAACTTGCCGCAGCTCGGGATGACACTGAGCAAATTGTCTCTACTGTTGCTGCGAAGAGAAAAGACGCAGCTCGGGATGACAGGAGACTGTTTGCTCGGGTTGACAGTGTCTTGGACTGGTTCAGCTCGGGATGACGCGGAGCAAATTGTAGCTGTAGAGCTGCGATGAAGTGAACGCAGCTCGGGATGACAGGGCCAATTTGCTCGGGTTGACATCGGCGAAGTTTGACGCAGCTCGGGATGACAGACGCTGGTCACTCTCTGTCTGTCTGCGATGATTTTCCGCAGCTCGGGATGACGCAGAGCAAAGACTGTCACTGTCTGAGATGCGAAGAGAACGCAGCTCGGGATGACAATGTCCTTCTGCTCGGGTTGACAGAGGTAGAAGACGACGCTGCTCGGGATGACACTAAGCAATTGCTCAGTAGCTGCGATGATAGAATCGAACGCAGCTCGGGATGACAGTGAGCAGATGCGAAGGCGTAGCAGCGTAGTTTCTTGCATTCTTCGCCGTACTGAGCTGAAGTCCTAAGAAGCTGCTCTCACTGGGCCAGCCAAAAGAGGCATTGTGGCTGGGCAGAGAGTAGGCGGAGCTGAGGCGGAGGAGCTCGGCCGCGCTCCAGAACGCCGCCCCAAAATAGGCTCTTTGAATTGCGTAAACTTTAAGTTTACTTTTCTTGCCCATTTTGGAGCTGTCGAAAGAAGCGTAGATAGAATTTGCATATCTTCCCAGATAGTGCAAATTCTAGAAGGCGGCGATGGGATTGAGGTTGGCCCAGTCGCCGGCGTACTGGCAGAGGCCAGTCAGGAAGCCGTCCAGGTAGCCGTTGGCCTTGTACACCACCGACCTCTTACTGCTGGGCAGAGTGAGGGGAGGGGAGGTGTAGGGCAGGAGATCTGAAAGATCTGCGGAGGACGTCTTCCAGGGGGCGAACTGCATGACGGCGAACGCGGGCATGAAGTTGCAGAAGCGGTTGTGGAAGCCGCTCAGGTTTCCGTAGGCCTTGTACACCACCGACCTCTAGGGGCAGTGAAGAGGGGTGAGTTTGAGGCCTTGCTGAGAAACTGATTGGAGGCGTCTTCCAAGGGGCAGGGCTTCATGGCGACGAAGAAGGCCATGTAGTTGCCGGGGTTGAAGAAGGCGTAGACGCTGGACTCGGCCGGCTTGATGCTGGAGCAGAGCACGGGCAGCAAGCCGTAGTGGGCGACGATCGGAACGGAGTCCTAGAGCTAGGCAGTGTGGCCGCTGTAGAGCAGGAAGTGGCAGAAGCCGCAGTTCATGCCGTTCAGCGTGCCGCGCTGATTGCAGTCCATGAAGATCTGGACGCAGTTGGAGTGCTCCAGGAAGCCGTAGCGAAAGCGGCGGACTTTGTCCAGAGTTGGCGCTTTCTTCCATGGCGGGCAGAAGGAGGGAGGGGCGAGTCCCTTGAATACGCTTCGAAGGCGCCTTATTAGAGGCGGACGAAGTGTTTGTGGAGGGCGCCGTCCATGGAGAGGTCCTTCTGGCCGCAGGTGAACAGGCTGAAGACGCAGAACACTGGGAGGCCGTAGCAGTGGCAGTGCAAGCAGTCCACTGAGCTGGGTCTGCTCCCATAGTCGTCCGCGTAGAAAAGGAAAGCCGTTGATGAGTCTCTTTGCTCCTTGTCTTTCGCCGTTGCTTTTCTAATTTACATGATCATAAAGATCAGTAAATAATGCGACGTTGAAAGACGGCATTTTGACTCTGAGGTTCGGCCCATCTTTTCTTCAGCGATGCTCGATCGTTTATAAATCCGCCAAGATTTATAAACAGGCTGGCCGGCGATTGCAGCAGGTAGCAGGGAGTTTTGGACTGGTCAGAGACGGTTCCAAAACTCTAGCAGCGTAGACGTTGCTTGCTGGATAGCTGGTCTGGTTGGCCGGCTCGGTTGCAGCAGAGGCCAGGAGTTGAAAACTGATCGGAGCCAATTTTCAACTTTGGCAGCGAAAATACGCGGTCGCTCTTGGCTGCAGACAATTTCAAGATCCGTCCAAGGATAATGAAATTGCGATCGACGATGCTTGTAGAGCCAGCATGAAAACAACTTTGCAGTAAGTTTTCGATGCCCAAGCAGAGTTGAGTCTGTGCCGACGTTGACTGTGGCTGGCAGCGAAGATCTTTGATAATTGACAACGGCCAATTTCAAAGGCTGGCATCGAAGGCGGATCGATGCTAGTAGCTGGCAGCTGTAGAGAAATTCAAAATCCTTTTCAGGATGATGAAATTCTGGAGACGACGCTGATGACGTCAGCAATGAAAAGAAACTTTTCAGTTAATTTTCAATGCTCTGAAGCGAAGTCGATTGTTGTCTTGATCGTCGGCGGTCAATGATTTCATAAAATCCGCAAGGATAAATGAAATCATCGAAGGTAGATGCTATTTTTGAAGAGAACTTTCAGTTCGCTTCAAGACCCTTCGTGGCAGCAGATTACGGTAGCAAGTGTGCCGTGTGACGTGTCGGAGTTTCCTGTTTACGCCGAAGATGGCGTGATGGATGATGGCTGGAAACTCGGCGTCGGGGGTTTCCTGTTTACCGCCAAAAGATGGCGTGATGTCTGGAAACTCGGCGCTGCGATGTTGCTGGTGAAGAACGGATATTGAAAAAGAGACTTGGAAGTCAATTTTCAATTCCATGCAGCGTAGTCGCAGTTGCTGTCGCATAGAAGTTCACTGGGCCGGCTCTGGCTGAGTGAAGCTCTGGGGCTGCAGGGTGTCCTGTCGGGCAGCGAAGCGAAGTGCAGCTTTGCAGGCTGGGCTCGATTCGCTGTCCTGGCTCTGTAGATCGGTGACTGGGGCTTTGGACTCGATCGCTGGCGGTGGAAGGCGGCGATGTCCAAAGGCCGGAAGTTGTGGCGGAAGCGGTAGTTGTCGCCGGAAGTGGCGGAAGTTGGCGGAAGTGGTGCTGGGCGTTGTAGTAGCATTGTAGAGGTGGTCGGTCGAAGTACAGATAAGCTAACGAGCTCTCTGCTTTACCAAACGCTGTGGTGTTAACAGCAGGAACATAGCGAGATTCTCTTTCGTAAGTCACCGGAAGAGGCCCGGAAGAGCCGGGAAGGAGAGCGGAACAGGTTAGGGCATCTTGGGGAAAATAGACAGACTGATCCCGGCCTCCCTTCCGCCCGCCTCGTCAACATGGGACGGACGAAACAGGTTTGGGAAACATCACAACTTCATTGGCATTCTTTCAATGTGTTGACATCGGAAACTGTATTTATCAGCAGACTATTTAGCGAGCTATGGTTCGAAACCCCCAAAAAAAAGCCCGTACCGGTCCAAACTAAACCCCCATACAAAACACACCACACCCCCAAAAAGCCCCCGCGGGGGCTCCCCCTAAAAAAAAAACCCCCCCCACCCAAAAAAAAACATAAAAAACGGGCCCAGGACCCCTCTTGGGGCCCCCCAACCCCCCCCCCCCCCCCCCCCCCCAGCACCCACCCCCCCCCCCCCCCCCCCCCCCTCCCCCCGCCCCCCCAAGGGGGGGGGGGGCGGGGCACACCCCCCCCCCCCCCCTCCAACTCCTCCTCCTTCTCCTGGCCCTCTGCTCCGGCATCCGTCTGGAATGCGGCAGCGGGCAGGGCATCGCATTTGTGCGACAGCGCCGTCGCTGGTCCTACGCCAGCCTCCCCGCCTGCGCCCCCACTCTCGCCCCTCGCTGCCCCACTGTTCCGTCTTCCTCCCTCCATTCCCATCCCCTCCGCATCTCTCCTTCTCCTGCTGCTGCTCAGCTCTCCTGCTTTGGGTAGAGAAAGATGGGTGCAGAGGTGTCTTCGCCTCTCCTCCTGCCGCAGCTGGATGGAGTTCCAGAGCACGGCCCCGCTCATCTTCCTCAGGGCTGTGCGCAGCGATCTGGCTGGGTCCCTTTGTGATGCTTTCATTTGAGACAGACGGATGGAATAGGGGGTATTTTAGGCGTCTGAGCCTTCGCTGTTGTCAATCAGAGGGGATGTTTCTGAGCAGCTGCGGGTGGCTCTGGTCGGAGGAGAGCGCGGCGGAGGCCCAGGCCGCCAACCTTGCCAACATCTCTGTGGCCGTGCGCGACGCTCGCTGGGAACTTCGGCTTCTGCTCCTATCCACCTCTCCACACCTCATTGACGCAGCTAGTTTGCCAGGGAGTCGGATGGACGCTACCACTTCCAGGTGGAGCTGTGCAGAGCTGAGGTGAATCCAGCGGCAGCCTGCGCGGCGGAGCTCAGCTCACCAGCTCCTGTCCCCTATTTTATGCCTTATTTCTTCGAGAATGACTCACTTTGCCTGAACTGCTAGGCAGGGGCGGGCGCAGATGTTGGCGGGATTTTGGGCACTGCCTTGGGCACCGGTTTAGGAGTAGGCCTTGGCGTTGGTCTCGGCGTCGGCATACCCGCTTCACGTCCTTTCTTTTCACAATTCAATAGCCAACCGAATAAGACAGAATGATTGACAGTTTGTGCAAGGCTACCGCTGAACACCAGCGACATCATCGTCACCTACCCCCGCGGCCCCACCTCCCCCGTCTATCGCGTGAGCTTTGGATGAATGCTGGGAGGTGGATTGAGAGGAGGGCGAATGGGGACAGGGGGACGTCATTCGATTGGAGTGTCCGGGTGGCGGCCAGTTTTCCGACGGGAGCCTCGCGGTGGAGACCACCTGTCAGGGCTTCGCTGTCTACCAGCCCGACATCATGAGCCTTTCCTGCTCCGCCGGTCACCTTTTTCCAACCAATTTCCGACAATATCTTGGACACCTCCCACAGCACCAAACTGAGGCCTACTTGCAGCAGTGCTGGGTACCTGTGATCCGGCAGCCCTGGGAGCCCCGGCCCTGAACCTGGGCAGTGTGGACTTCGGGGTGTTGAGCGGCGGGGGCCTGGTGCCGGTGGGCGGGACGGCGAGCGTCGTCTGCGACCCCGGCGCCGTGCCCATCGGCAACAGCCTCTACACCTGCCTCCAGGACGGATCCTTCCAGCCGGCATTCGATGCTCTCTGTCGCGGTAGTTCTAGTCGATTACGAGTCTTTCTCCCCACTGGAAGGAAGGGGATTTGAGCCTGCCAAGTGGACAGTCCCTTGGATGGACCAGGGAGGCAAGGACTGAACCTCCTAGCAGGCTTCACAGCGGCCTCGGCAGACGCCTGCTGCTCTGCCTGCCTGGCCAACGAGCTTTGTCTTGCCTTCAATTTTGAGATACCTACCGGTCAGGCTTTACACTCTACTATTTTTCTTACTTCCCTTTATTCTCAGAAAGACTTTGCTGCAGCCTAGGAATTTAATTAAGCTAAAATTGAGTCGTAGGCCTAAGAGGGATTAAAGCGGGCGTATATTTTGCAGCGCAATGTTTCCTGAAGAGTGCCGTGCCGCCCATTTCCCCGGCGCCCATCAGCCGATTTACCAGCGGTGTCATCATCTCCTGATCCCCTCTAATGCCCTCCTCCTGATCGAATGCCCTGTCACATTTCCTGACAACCACCAAGCTGCCAGTCAGCGGGCATACAATGCTCGAGACGCATGTCAAACTTTTTGCCCCCCCCCCGCGCTTGGGCCATAGCCTACATTGCCTTCTGGATGCAATCAGGAAGGGCGGCTTAGGCAAGAGCTGGCCTTCGGAGCAGCGGGAGAGAGAAAAGCTTTCTTTCAAATGCGAGCATTGGATTGGCCCAATTGGAGAAGCCTGGCGCCGTGACAACTTTTCCGCAGTCCCCTCTATTGATTGCGGGTGGCCGATGTTTTGAGGGCCCGGGCAAGAGAAGATTCCGAAGCCTTTGAGTGCCAGCTGAGGCCTCTTGCCTGGCTCTGCCAGGTGCACTCCGCAAAGCTTCTCCGATCTTTTTACACATTCTGCTTTGTTTTCCATGTCTTGAGGTGAAGAGGGAAAGAGGAAAATGGATCAGAAGAGAAAATCTTTGCTACTTGTGTTTCCTGCAATAGCTAGCTGTCCACTTAGGTCCCGGACAGGGCCTTTAAGGGAAGTGATGCGTCATTATTTAGCAGCCAGCCGTGTAGTGAAGATGTGGACAATTTTACCCCGACCAGCTCTGGCAGTTCCAGCCTGGCAAATTGGGATGTGAGGCGTGCAGGGCAAAAGGCGCGGAATGCAATTTGCGAAGAAGTGACGGCAATCTGAATCTTGGCCAGGCGTCAGAGAGGGCAGAGGGAAGGAGCGGAAGAGAGATGCAAGGCTGGCTGGCGTGTCTGCTGGTGCTGAGCTGTTTGCTTGGCGGGGGCGTGGTGGAGACGGAGGGGCGCCTCTTCGGCCTCGGCTTCGCGCCCTACAAGCAGGACTGGCGGGCTGCCTATCGACAGGCCCTCACTCATTCCGATGTTGCTCCCTTTTTTCTTTTTTCAAATCAATTGTGCTGCATCACAAAATTGCCAGCAATTTTAGAATAATTTTTGTGAAAAAATTTCTGAGCCAGTTTGGGACAGGTCGTGTTTGTAGGAAGAGGTGAAGCGAGCGTATGGAAAGGGACCTCTAGGATTTCTAGGCGATTGACGAGAAACACTGGCTTCTAAATATTCCACATGCTCAGTGATTTCTCTATTGATTTGAAATATTTCAACCGGAGCTGTGTAGGAAAGTGCAATAGTACCATGAACGAATACAGATAAACTTCTTTCACTAAAACAGACTAAGAAACACAAAGCAATATTGACTATCGTGGCCTATTTTCACCCTCCTGACTACACGCTTAGCTGTTCTTGGATTAAGGAAATATGTGGACTTTTACAACTTTTACAGTGTATAAAAATGGTTTCTGACCCTAATAATTATTTATTATACTAAATAATGTAAAATACACTATGTTCAAAAATATTTCGAATTTTCAAGGTTCCAGTTTTCGACGTTTTTTGACCATAAATAAAGAACGAAACAAAATCACGCCAAGCACAGAAACACATTCCGAACCACCACCATGGAACTTCATGCAAAATGTAGTCAGGTTGACCCGACCGTAGGAACAAAAAAACAGCAAAAGACAGCGCAAAATACAACAAACAGAGGCAAATACAATCACACATCACTCACACACTCCCCTGAATGTCATAAACAGGACCTAGGACACTCAGGACACTCTGGACACTGCTTGGACACTCGGGACACTGCTCAAAATGGCCTACTAAACGGGACCCTGCTCTTTGATGATGGATAGCTCAGGCCCTGGGGCAGCTAGGCACCTAATTCCAACGCCACACGAACGCTTAAAGTCTTGTGATTCCCCTGCAATTGGAATTTTGCATTTAGCCCTAGTAGATCGGGAGCAAATCAAGTTTTTCTGAAATCACTCAAAAATGGACACTTGGAAGGTCCCGAATAGGGCAAAATTAAGCGGGACACTGATGGAAAATTTCTGAGCAGGGTCCCGATTAGCAAAATTTTTAACCAGGACACTGCCTCGAGGGTCCCCATTAGCAGTTTTGTTAAAAGGGACACTCACGGAACTTCACATTTTCCTAAGCTGAGACATTTCTGTGCTTGATGTGGTATGTTGATGAATATGTTTTGGGATGCTGAGCCTAAGACAAAGTAAGAAAGTGATTTTTTGTTTTTTTAATGGTTATTATTATGTCCAATTGTTCCATAATGCCTTGTTGTGTTTCATTATGACAAATAATTTGAGACTGGTTGATTCGCAAAAACCACAAAAAGACCGCAAAAACTCATTGACACCAGAGACATAAGGCTGGACAAAGAAGCATTCTAAACCCGTTTTCGAAAATGGAAGGATTGCAGGAAACTTTGTCACGTATGGGCAAAAAAAGGAAGCCAATTCTAAGAAGCAAACGAGGCACTCAAAAGTGTCACTTTATTCGAAAGGCAAATATGCGGAGACATGATGAAAGCGGTGATGAAGCGGAGCCTGCTGAAAGGAGAGGTGAAAGGAGAGGGGTGACCTAGTGCTCTGGGGAGGAGGGGGGAGTGGTGGGGATGTCGATGGTGCCGTTGGAGGAGTGGGGTGAGCTGGTGAGATTGGCGTCGAAGGAGTCCTCCAGCTCCTGGTACGTGGAGGTCGAGGCGGCCTCTTCCTCCTGGCAGGACTTTGTGGCCACTTTCAGCAGACGCCAGGCTTCCGGCGGCTCATCTCCACCAGTCTTGGCCCCTAACAATACATGTTTGATTATTCCGTGAGTGTCCTGTTTTAGAGAAGTCTAAATAGGGGCACTCGATTGATGCAATGTTGAAAGGGGAACGTTTTGGGGCGGCGTTCTCTGGGGCAGTGTTGTCTGTGGCTGCCTCGGTGATCGCCCGCTTCTTGATCGTCTTCTTTGCCGTGGGTGGTGGGTGGGCTGGCTGTTGGGTGCAGGAGTGGCGGCGGAGCTCTGAGACGGCTTCCAGGACTTTGTCCATCTCGTCGTCCATGTAGGAGAGGTCCATGTGGATGCCGTTGACGCCCTGCTTCAGCTTGTTCACTCGCTGTCAATGAAAGGCACTTTGAAGGGATGTTTAGAAGGGAGGAAAGAGGTGAACCAGGGAGATGAAGGTGAGTGCGCCTTGGAATTCCTGCTGCTGCTGCTTTGCCGGCAACTGGGACTGGGACTGCGACTCCGACATAGCTCTCTCTCTCTCAGCAACTCACTGAATCAGCTCTCTCACTGCTGCAGACAAACAATGATTGCGCCAGACGGACCACTGTCTGCTCTTGCGTCAATCTGTTCCCTTGCGAGTGCAGGGAAGTTGATGTGCAGGCAGGCACTGAGCATCGCAAAGGACACTGTAGCTGAAAGAAGTCATTTATATAGATCTTTCCTCATTTCCTACATTATAGTGATAGTCATTCTCATTTTGTCATTTTTAAGTTATCGTTTGTTTTGAAGCGTCATTTTTTTCATCAGGTAAAGCTGGCATTCAAAAAAGCACTAATAAAGCCATAACGAATGGGCCAAAAGACCAAGTAAGGCATTGCGCACTGTCTATCAGAAAAAGTCTGATCAGAAAGTATGAAAATGAAAACTTCGAAAGTCACTGGGGGGCAGGAAAACCGGGGCAGAATCTTTGACGAAAATTTTGGTATCAAGGATGAGAAATAGGAAATAACTGGAGAAAGAAAAAATCTGCACTCAATCATCTTCCTCCTGAATGAAACCATCGAAATTTGTGGGATCCTCCATCTGGCGTTGCTGCAGACAGCAGGCCACATGGCGATGCAGCGCTACTTCATCTTGGACTTTCCATCGGGATACCTGCATATTGTGAATTTTCGGTGAGTGTCCTGTTTTAGGGAAGTCTAAATAGGGACACTATAGTTCTGCAATGTTACGTGAGTGTCCCTTTTTTGCAAGCACAAAGTAGGACACTCCCTATAGAGGCTAAAGGCAACCTGCGTATGCTTAGATGAAATCTCCCACCGTGATAGAAGATAATAGAGGATAATAGAGATAATAATAATAGAGTCATAATAGAGAAGTGGCGAATGTATGGATAAAGCGAAAGATGATGCATGTACTGCTTCACCTCCTCCGACTCTTCCATCGCCTTCTCCACCGCCACAACCTCCAGTCAGCAGTGCGCTTATCCACCACAAACATGTACTTACTTTACTTATTTCATTCAGATATATTCTCGTGTCTATTGCTGCTCTGTTTTTTACAACCAAAAAATAGTTATTGCTTTTCTTGTTCCTCACATTTTTTACGCAATTTAATCTAAAAAAAATGGCCAACATAAAATTCAAAATGAAACATTGCCATTGAATTTCGCCCGATTAGTTGGCCAAGTTTGAGTGCTTCTATCCAACCTTGTGACCGGAGTGCCGGTATCAATCGCAGATGAGTGCGGTGCTGGTGCATGCGCCGTTGAGGATGCCTCGGTTCTTCAGCTCCTTCGGAATCTCAGCCAAGCGCTTTGCGACGGCAGCAACAGCTCCGACCTCCTCAGCAGTTTTGCGCAGCGCCTTCCTCTGTCGCTGATTCAGGCAGTGCCTGCAAACACTATGAGCTTTTAAACTTGTAATTTTTCCGTGAGTGTCCTGTTTTAGGGAAATCTAAATAGGGACACTGAGGGGCACCTGCTGACTGATGGAGTAGTGCCGTCAGGTGGAGCGAATGCTGCCGGATGTCCCTGGATGACGGTTACTGAACGATCCAGCTGCTCCACATTCATTCGCAAGACCTCCTCCTCCTGCATATTGTTCCAGCATCATAGGAGAATGGCACTGTGTAATTGGGCAAACTGGCTGGGGCTCCGTTGGCATGAAGACGTGGTAGCGAATCTTGCAGGGCTTCTCTTTGCAGTCGAAGACCCCGGACATGAAGTTCTCCGCCTTTTTGCCGCCACTGGGGCACTCGCCTGCACTCTCCTTTCCCGCATCGTCATCGCTCCTGTCAACATTCATCCACTCAATCATTCATTCATGCATTCATCCAGGTAGAGTTGACCAACCTCTTCAGCCAGCTTTTGTCGCTCAGTCGCAAATTGCAGAAGGTATTCCGGACGGCGAGCTTGATGTTGATGATTTGCCTGAAGGCCTTGCCCATGTTGAGCTGACGACACGACTTCTTGCCACCGTTCGGCTTCGCCTCCTTCACTACAACATTCGATGGGTCCTCCTCTTCTGAACAACACCCCAAATGCAAACAAGAACCCATTTCTTCATACTCTTCTCGAGTTATGTCGATCATCCAGCTGACCAGAGGAGCGGGAGGTGGGGGAAGGTCTTCTGGACCAGGCTCTGGACTCGGCTCTGGGGCAGGGGTTTCTGTGAGGCTCGCAGACTGCTGCTCAGGCCCATCTCCTTCGTCAGAGGACGAGTATTGCCCCGACCCAGACTCCTGCCAGCTGGCATCGCTCATTTCCCCCTATTTCAGCTGCAATGAACATAGGAAATTTGATGGAAGGAATAGGAGAAGAGTGGAGCTGACGCATCCACAGGCGACGCAGCTGTGTAGCGACGTGATGTAGAAGGCGAAGACGGGGGCGCAGGGTCTGAGTCTGGGAAGGAAAAAGGGGCAGGAAGCGAGCGGGATCAAACCGCTGTCTCTGTCAAAGGCCAACAGTGCTCTAACCACTAAGCTACGCTGCCCTACACCCTACTCCCTCCAGACTCCTACCCGTTGCCGTGGAGTGTAGGTCTTCCCTTGTCCTCTGCGCAGTTCTCGTCCCCCTCGCCTCTCCCACACGGTGACAGGCTCCCCGGGGACAGCGCGTTCCGTTCCGCTCCCTTGCCTCCTCTCCCCTCTGGGCGGCTTGGCCAAGGGCATCTCCGTCAGCAGCTCATACTGCAGGCGCTCTCGTAGCCTGACCCTGCATCTTGCACGAGGGACTTCGATGGGCCTCCGGCGTCGCTTCCTCCTGCTCCCTGGTCCGCCACGGGGGGGTCGCCATCTTGACCACCCCCTGGTACAGGCTCCAATGACGCATCCACAGGCGATGCAGCTGTGTAGCGATGTGATGTAGAAGGCGAAGACGGGGGCGCAGGGTCTGAGTCTGGGAAGGAAAAAGGGGCAGGAAGCGAGCGGGATCGAACCGCTGTCTCTGTCAAAGGCTGACAGTGCTCTAACCACTAAGCTACGCTGCCCTACACCCTACTCCCTCCAGACTCCTACCCATTGCCGTGGAGTGTAGGTCTTCCCTTGTCCTCTGCGCAGTTCTCGTCCCCCTTGCCTCTCCCACACGGCAATGACGCATCCACAGGCGACGCAGCTGTGTAGCGACGTGATGTAGAAGGCGAAGACGGGGGCGCAGGGTCTGAGTCTGGGAAGGAAAAAGGGGCAGGAAGCGAGCGGGATCGAACCGCTGTCTCTGTCAAAGGCCGACAGTGCTCTAACCACTAAGCTACGCTGCCCTACACCCTACTCCCTCCAGACTCCTACCCGTTGCCGTGGAGTGTAGGTCTTCCCTTGTCCTCTGCGCAGTTCTCGTCCCCCTTGCCTCTCCCACATGGCAACAGGCTCCCCGGGGACAGCGCGTTCCGTTCCGCTCCCTTGCCTCCTCTCCCCTCTGGGCGGCTTGGCCAAGGGCATCTCCGTCAGCAGCTCATACTGCAGGCGCTCTCATAGCCTGACCCTGCATCTTGCACGAGGGACTTTGATGGGCCTCCGGCGTCGCTTCCTCCTGCTCCCTGGTCCGCCACGGGGGGGTCGCCATCTTGACCACCCCCTGGTACAGGCTCCAATGACGCATCCACAGGCGACGCAGCTGTGTAGCAACGTGATGTAGAAGGCAAAGACGGGGGCGCAGGGTCTGAGTCTGGGAAGGAAAAAGGGGCAGGAAGCGAGCGGAATCGAACCGCTGTCTCTGTCAAAGGCCGACAGTGCTCTAACCACTAAGCTACGCTGCCCTACACCCTACTCCCTCCAGACTCCTACCCGTTGCCATGGAGTGTAGGTCTTCCCTTGTCCTCTGCGCAGTTCTCGTCCCCCTCGCCTCTCCCACATGGCGACAGGAGCGCTGCTGAGTTATGAAATGGGGGCTTTGCGTAGAGCCTGGGTGTACTAAAAGAGTGCGCAGTGCCCTGTGAATGCGTACGCTTAGATGAAATATCCCACCGTACTATTAGCACTGCACACCACTCCCATTCTGCGCGCTGAGTCAAAAAGGGTTAATTCTACTGAAATAAACAACTTATGTGAGTGTCCCTTTTAACAAAACTGCTAATGGGGACCCTCGAGGCAGTGTCCTGGTTAATAATTTTGCTAATCGGGACCCTGCTCAGAAATTTTCTATCAGTGTCCCGCTTAATTTTGCCCTATTCGGGACCTTCCGAGTGTCCATTTTTGACTGATTTCAGAAAAACTTGATTTGCTCCCGATCTACTAGGGCTAAATGCAAAATTCCAATTGCAGGGGAATCACAAGACTTTATGCATTTGTGTGGCATTGGAATTTTGCGCCTGGCTGCCCCAGGGCCTGAGCTATCCATCATCAAAGAGCAGGGTCCCGTTTAGTAGGCCATTTTGAGCAGTGTCCCGAGTGTCCAAGCAGTGTCCAGAGTGTCCTGAGTGTCCTAGGTCCTGTTTATGACATACAGCCCACACACTCACTCAAGGCTGGGTTACTAAGCAAGGCCTTACTCCCACGCAGTGTGGTTTCAGACGTCACAAAGGCCCGCCCAAGTCAGGTTGCCCCAACTGTAAGAACAGAAAAAAAGCAAAAGAAAGCGCGAAAAACAACACACAGAGACAAATACAATCACACATCACACACACTCACTCAAGGCTGGGTTACTAAGCAAGGCCTTACTCCCACGCAGTGTGGTTTCAGACGTCACAAAGGCCCGCCCAAGTCAGGTTGCCCCAACTGTAAGAACAGAAAAAAAGCAAAAGAAAGCGCAAAAAACAACACACAGAGACAAATACAATCACATATCACTCACACACTCACTCAAGGCTGGGTTACTAAGCAAGGCCTTACTCCCACGCAGTGTGGTTTCAGACGTCACAAAGGCCCGCCCAAGTCAGGTTGCCCCAACTGTAAGAACAGAAAAAAAGCAAAAGAAAGCGCGAAAAACAACACACAGAGACAAATACAATCACACATCACTCACACACTCACTCAAGGCTGGGTTACTAAGCAAGGCCTTACTCCCACGCAGTGTGGTTTCAGACGTCACAAAGGCCCGCCCAAGTCAGGTTGCCCCAACTGTAAGAACAGAAAAAAAGCAAAAGAAAGCGCGAAAAACAACACACAGAGACAAATACAATCACACATCACTCACACACTCACTCAAGGCTGGGTTACTAAGCAAGGCCTTACTCCCACGCAGTGTGGTTTCAGACGTCACAAAGGCCCGCCCAAGTCAGGTTGCCCCAACTATAAGAACAAAAAAACAGCAAAAGAAAGCGCGAAAAACAACACACAGAGACAAATACAATCACACATCACTCACACACTCACTCAAGGCTGGGTTACTAAGCAAGGCCTTACTCCCACGCAGTGTGGTTTCAGACGTCACAAAGGCCCGCCCAAGTCAGGTTGACCCGACCGTAGGAACAAAAAAACAGCAAAAGAAAGCGCGAAAAACAACACACAGAGACAAATACAATCACACATCACTCACACACTCACTCAAGGCTGGGTTACTAAGCAAGGCCTTACTCCCACGCAGTGTGGTTTCAGACGTCACAAAGGCCCGCCCAAGTCAGGTTGCCCCAACTGTAAGAACAGAAAAAAGCAAAAGAAAGCGCGAAAAACAACACACAGAGACAAATACAATCACACATCACTCACACACTCACTCAAGGCTGGGTTACTAAGCAAGGCCTTACTCCCACGCGGTGTGGTTTCAGACGTCACAAAAGCCCGCCCAAGTCAGGTTGCCCCAACTGTAAGAACAGAAAAAAAGCAAAAGAAAGCGCGAAAAACAACACACAGAGACAAATACAATCACACATCACTCACACACTCACTCAAGGCTGGGTTACTAAGCAAGGCCTTACTCCCCCGCAGTGTGGTTTCAGACGTCACAAAGGCCCGCCCAAGTCAGGTTGCCCCAACTGTAAGAACAGAAAAAATGCAAAAGAAAGCGCGAAAAACAACACACAGAGACAAATACAATCACACATCACTCACACACTCACTCAAGGCTGGGTTACTAAGCAAGGCCTTACTCCCACGCAGTGTGGTTTCAGACGTCACAAAGGCCCGCCCAAGTCAGGTTGCCCCAACTGTAAGAACAGAAAAAAAGCAAAAGAAAGCGCGAAAAACAACACACAGAGACAAATACAATCACACATCACTCACACACTCACTCAAGGCTGGGTTACTAAGCAAGGCCTTACTCCCACGCAGTGTGGTTTCAGACGTCACAAAGGCCCGCCCAAGTCAGGTTGCCCCAACTGTAAGAACAGAAAAAAAGCAAAAGAAAGCGCGAAAAACAACACACAGAGACAAATACAATCACACATCACTCACACACTCATTCAAGGCTGGGTTACTAAGCAAGGCCTTACTCCCACGCAGTGTGGTTTCAGACGTCACAAAGGCCCGCCCAAGTCAGGTTGCCCCAACTATAAGAACAAAAAAACAGCAAAAGAAAGCGCGAAAAACAACACACAGAGACAAATACAATCACACATCACTCACACACTCACTCAAGGCTGGGTTACTAAGCAAGGCCTTACTCCCACGCAGTGTGGTTTCAGACGTCACAAAGGCCCGCCCAAGTCAGGTTGCCCCAACTGTAAGAACAGAAAAAAGCAAAAGAAAGCGCGAAAAACAACACACAGAGACAAATACAATCACACATCACTCACACACTCACTCAAGGCTGGGTTACTAAGCAAGGTCTTACTCCCACGCAGTGTGGTTTCAGACGTCACAAAGGCCCGCCCAAGTCAGGTTGCCCCAACTGTAAGAACAGAAAAAAAGCAAAAGAAAGCGCGAAAAACAACACACAGAGACAAATACAATCACACATCACTCACACACTCACTCAAGGCTGGGTTACTAAGCAAGGCCTTACTCCCACGCAGTGTGGTTTCAGACGTCACAAAGGCCCGCCCAAGTCAGGTTGCCCCAACTGTAAGAACAGAAAAAAAGCAAAAGAAAGCGCGAAAAACAACACACAGAGACAAATACAATCACACATCACTCACACACTCACTCAAGGCTGGGTTACTAAACAAGGCCTTACTCCCACGCAGTGTGGTTTCAGACGTCACAAAGGCCCGCCCAAGTCAGGTTGCCCCAACTGTAAGAACAGAAAAAAAGCAAAAGAAAGCGCGAAAAACAACACACAGAGACAAATACAATCACACATCACTCACACACTCACTCAAGGCTGGGTTACTAAGCAAGGCCTTACTCCCACGCAGTGTGGTTTCAGACGTCACAAAGGCCCGCCCAAGTCAGGTTGCCCCAACTGTAAGAACAGAAAAAAAGCAAAAGAAAGCGCGAAAAACAACACACAGAGACAAATACAATCACACATCACTCACACACTCACTCAAGGCTGGGTTACTAAGCAAGGCCTTACTCCCACGCAGTGTGGTTTCAGACGTCACAAAGGCCCGCCCAAGTCAGGTTGCCCCAACTGTAAGAACAGAAAAAAGCAAAAGAAAGCGCGAAAAACAACACACAGAGACAAATACAATCACACATCACTCACACACTCACTCAAGGCTGGGTTACTAAGCAAGGCCTTACTCCCACGCAGTGTGGTTTCAGACGTCACAAAGGCCCGCCCAAGTCAGGTTGCCCCAACTGTAAGAACAAAAAAACAGCAAAAGAAAACGCGAAAAACAACACACAGAGACAAATACAATCACACATCACTCACACACTATGAACATTGAGATACATATGAACGTCATTCACGCATAACAAATGCACAAACTAGTGATTAGCACAAACTGTTTTAGGATGCGAAGCAGAAGAGGAGTAGAACTGGAAATCAGGATGACTATCATAAAAATTGATGAACCATTTGTGCCATAGGGCTCGAGGGCCTTTTTGCCATTCGCCAAAAAACCAAGTATGCAGTTGTTGTATGTTATTGAAAGTAGAAGAGTTGCAGAAGAACCATTAGCCAGAAGAACCATTTTCCAAGAAGATCTCAGCCCTTAAATAAACCAATCGGAAGAACCATTTATATTGAACGCTGTACCCAATTTGTCATTCTGCCAATGAAGGTAAGCAATCTGCCATTCCTTTTATTTATGTGATCCAATCGACTCGTCTTCCTTTAAAAGCTTAGATTTCTGACATTTAAAATTGTCGTAAGATATAAATATTTTATGCTATTCTTCTATCATATTGATCTTATTTTTCCCAAATCATTATTCACTAAAAAGTACACCGAGTCATGCACCGTTAGATATTGGTTTAAAATAATTCTTTGACTCGTGAGCGGTTTTTTGTTAGGTATACTAATTGAGAGGTGGTGTTGGAAAATTCAGTTATTTATTTAGGATAATTTTGCCGCGGAACTTTAATTTCAATTTATTTTGTATGGGGGCTGTAGGGGCGAAGCGTAGGGGCCGCCATATTCGGCCGTGCAAAAATCGAATTTTCAAAGTTTGTATACGTTTTTCCCCGCGTTATTTCAGCGATCTAAACGTTCTGCCCATCTTAGCCTTCAACGAGAAACTCTTTAATCGATGCAGTTTATGCATAGCACGGCTTATTAGTCTGAACTTAGATCTAGCAATTCGCCACTTCTTCCACCGGCCACTGTTTATCTTCCTCCTTTTTAAAGCTTACTAGCTTTACTTGTTCACATCACATACCTTTACAAGGAAAGCACGAAACCAGTGCAAGTTCAAAATCTAGACGAGATAACAGCAGCAAGGAGGGCTTGAAGAAGTGAAGCAAATGGGAGTTGAGCAGAGCCAGTGAGAGGCTGGCGTCGCCGCTGCTGGCAGTCTGAGACGCTGAGCTGGGCGAGGAAGGCCGGGAGACTTTGGCCGGAGTCCGCGCAGTGGGCCCCCTCCAAGAACAGCCGTGGACTGCCCAACAGCGGCTGCAGCCAGTCCAAGCTGCAGTTGCAGGCCAGCTGACTTCTGCTCACGTCTGCAATCCTTCACTTTGCCGATTTGATCTATTTCCGAATTTCCAATTAGATCAATAAATCTAATGTAGTGCCTAATAAATTGAGCTAGAAAAATTATACCAAGACTTAGATTAGTGTTGTTGGCCAGAAGCTCGCCGACAATAGGCGATATGGTCTTCAGGGCCTGATTGTTGGTGAAGTTGAGGAGACGCAGGTTGGCTGGCAAATCGTCGACATCCGCTCGCTCCAATTCGATGCTCTTCAGTTGAGCATTGGAGCTCAGTTCCAGCTGCAATTTCCATCCATGCCTCGTCAATATTGGTTTGGGATGCCAAAGGACCTTTTCGATGGCGGAGTTTGAGAGGAGGTTGAGATTGACGCTGCTCATGCGACAGTTGCTCAGTCGAAGCTCCAACAGCAAGGTTAGACTGTGGAACGTGCTCGCGTCCATCTTCAATTCATACATCCCAAACTCTCCTGCGAAAAAGATACTGTTGAAGGCCAACAGCTAAATGACAGGCTGCGATTCCCTGCGGCATTAGCCCTAGGCAACATTCTGTGGGTACATTAGTAATGAGAGAACAAAGCAGAGTCTCTCAAGCATTCATGCCCGGCTAAGAGCGCCTAAAAGCATGCATTTCTAAGCTGGCACGCTTGAGAACGTCGTAAAAACATTATGAAAGGTAAGCTGAGAAATGGCGACTAACGGATTGAAGGTCGTTGAAATCCAGGTAGAGGTTGGTGAGTAGAGGCAAATTTCGGAAGGTGTTAGCAGCTAGTTGGTGGATGTTGTTCGAACTCGCTTGCAACGTCTTCAAAAAGATTCCTTTTCCTTCGCAAATCTAGAGGAAAATATTGCCTGTCTAAAGAAACTCTCAAAGACTGTACAAAATTCCCTTGCGTGACTAGACCTCGTTTGGAGACTTAGCTCTACTATTTCCCTATTTACAGGCTATATTTTTCAAAAGAGAGAATAAGGCCGAGAAGGTCTTTGAGGGACGCAAGAATTGCGTTAACAGCGCAAATGGCATTTCAGAAGCGTCCTTTGAAAAGCCGCCGACGCCATTCACCAGCTCTCATACCACTTCACTTGCTAGAGCTTCCGGTACAAGCCCTGTCCAGTTCTACTTCCTCAGCCAATTCTTTCTGCCTCACTTACCTAGCGAGCCCTAAGAATGTCTCGATAAGCTAGCCCCACCTGAAGTCCGCGCAGCATGAATAGGCTATTGGGCAGGCGTTGGAGACTGTTGCCCTCCAAACTGAGCCACCTCAGCGATCCTTCGAGGCCGCGAAAGACATCGTCCGCCAGCACCTCCACCCCATTACCTGCCAGGTTCAGGGACACCAGCCGAGTGAGTCTGCCAAAATGACCTCATTTCTCCTTCCCATCCAGCAGCCTTCAGAAACCGACCGAGCAAAAGGCATGGGTACTGAATCCACCATCCGATTGCGCTCCAGATTCAGCTGCTGCAGGTTGCCGAGGCGAAGCAGGGCGGGGCCGGGAACAGCTGTGAGGGTGTTGTAGCTGAGGTCCAGGGTGCGTAGAGAAGCTTCTTGACCCGCAAATGCCCTCAATCGCTTATTCATTTATTTCTCTTTGCTAGTCTAGACTGCCCGAGCAAACCCAGCAGCGAGACTGGAAATGCCGTTACGCGACAGCAGCAGGTAGACCAGACGAGGTGAGGCGTATTTCTCCTGCACAATTGAGCGGTTTGTTTTTGATTTCATATTGCAATTGGATTTCAGCTGCCTGATGCTCAGCCTGAAAGGCGTAGTCGGGTATGCTGGGAATGCGGGAGCGCTGAATCTGTAGGTAGTTGAGCTGGCTGAGCACTTTGACAGCAGGCGGAATGGCGCCCAGGTTCCCGTCGTAGATCTCCAGCTGCAAAGGCCGAAATTAGCACCAGCCACTCCTCCTCCACTCCGAAGGGGCGGAGACAAAGAGGATGACGCGGCCAAAGACAATGGTTCCGATGCTGACTGTTTGCGGGGTGACTCAGGGAGAGTATAGGCCATTGTGGACAAAAGGGGCGATGATGTCGTCACAAAGACAGCAAGAGCTGAAGGCTCAGCCTACCTGCTCCAAGGTGTAGGGAAGATTGGGGAGAAAAGAGTCGCTGGCTATCGAGGTGTAGGGCCCCAAGGCATTGCTGCTGGCTTGCTGCAGCTCTAGCGTGCGTACATTGCGAAGACCTAGAAACCAATGATTGTTTGATTTTTTTAAAAAAAGCCAGTTATATGCAATTTATTCCTATTCCTTTGAGTGCAGAAGTGGAAGAGCATAAAGACCAACCATCAAAGGCTTTGCTGGGAATAGCGGTGAAGTTGCCAAAGATGTACAGCTCCGTGACATCCACCGCGTTGGCGGCATCTAGCAATCCAAATCAACCGTTAAAGCACAGATTCCGCCGACAAGAAGAAGTGAAGCAGAACCATGGAACCAAGGCCAGGCCTCCTTAGGGTAGCAGGCGACGCTGGGATAGAGGCCAGTGGGCGTGGGCGTGGAGCAGAGACAGCTGCTCTGGAAGGAACAGCTTCCACTTCCAGCCAGCCGAATATCCTACAATCGCCCTCTTTCTCAGTCCTTGAAACGAGCCACTGAGTTTCCACCGCTTTCTTAGGCTCGCTTCGGCAAAGGGCAGCTGGAATCAGGCAGGCGAGCAGGAGCAGAATAGTCGCGAAAGAGTCCATTCTGGAGGCTTTGTCTTAGCGGCTAGGTGAGTGAGTGAGTGTTAGAGTGGGTGAGTGAGTGGGAGAAGAGGAGAGGAGGGGAGGGCTTTTATAGAGTCCGGTCTTTCAGCACCCCATCGGTCGCCCTTCTCCTGGGGTGGTCGGCACCCTCTACACTGGCTCCACCCCCTATCCCCCCTCCTCTAGCACTCTACCTCTGCATCGCTTAGCCGCAAGGCGACCCCACGCACTGTTGACCCAGTGAATGTGCGCGCTTGTGTGGATGGATGAGGCTCTGTTCTTCCAAATGCTCAGCTGTGCAAACCCACCCTCGCCCATGCCTCAGCAAAGCTGATTAGCGCATGCACTGCAACGGATGCATGACTCAGAATCACCTTCCCTCCCTTGCACTTCCTGAGATTTGACGCATAAATTACCTTTTAGCAGTCGATTATTGACCAATAAGTTCGTTTATTGATTGTCAACATCTAGTGCTTGCAAAAATTTGAATGAATGCCAGAAATAAAGCCAAGAAGGAAATCAAGCTAATGCTTCTAAAACGTGTCCTCTAAGAAACTGTTTTAGTTCGATTTAAAATCTGCCAGGCTCAGAGAAACCAAAAATTGTCGTAAGAAAAATATTTTATGCTATTCTTCTATCATATTGTCTTATTTTTCCCAAATCATTATTCACTAAAAAGTACACCGAGTCATGCACCGTTAGATATTGGTTTAAAATAATTCTTTGACTCGTGAGCGGTTTTTTGTTAGGTATACTAATTGAGAGGTGGTGTTGGAAAATTCAGTTATTTATTTAGAATAATTTTGCCGCGGAACTTTAATTTCAATTTATTTTGTATGGGGGCTGTAGGGGCGAAGCGTAAGGGCCGCCATATTCGGCCGTGCAAAAATCGAATTTTCAAAGTTTGTATATGTTTTTCCCCGCGTTATTTCAGCGATCTAAACGTTCTGCCCATCTTAGCCTTCAACGAGAAACTCTTTAATCGATGCAGTTTATGCATAGCACGGCTTATTAGTCTGAACTTAGATCTAGCAATTCGCCACTTCTTCCACCGGCCACTGTTTATCTTCCTCCTTTTTAAAGCTTACTAGCTTTACTTGTTCACATCACATACCTTTACAAGGAAAGCACGAAACCAGTGCAAGTTCAAAATCTAGACGAGATAACAGCAGCAAGGAGGGCTTGAAGAAGTGAAGCAAATGGGAGTTGAGCAGAGCCAGTGAGAGGCTGGCGTCGCCGCTGCTGGCAGTCTGAGACGCTGAGCTGGGCGAGGAAGGCCGGGAGACTTTGGCCGGAGTCCGCGCAGTGGGCCCCCTCCAAGAACAGCCGTGGACTGCCCAACAGCGGCTGCAGCCAGTCCAAGCTGCAGTTGCAGGCCAGCTGACTTCTGCTCACGTCTGCAATCCTTCACTTTGCCGATTTGATCTATTTCCGAATTTCCAATTAGATCAATAAATCTAATGTAGTGCCTAATAACTTGAGCTAGAAAAATTATACCAAGACTTAGATTAGTGTTGTTGGCCAGAAGCTCGCCGACTATGGGCGAAATGGTCTCCAGGGCCTGATTGTTGGTGAAGTTGAGGAGACGCAGGTTGGCTGGCAAATCGTCGACATCCGCTCGCTCCAACTCGATGCTCTTCAGTTGAGCATTGGAGCTCAGTTCCAGCTGCAATTTCCATCCATGCCTCGTCTATATTGATTTCGGATGCCAAAGGACCTTTTCAATGGCGGAGTTTGAGAGGAGGTTGAGATTGACGCTGCTCATGCGACAGTTGCTCAGTCGAAGCTCCAACAGCAAGGTTAGACTGTGGAACGTGCTCGCGTCCATCTTCAATTCATACATCCCAAACTCTCCTAGGAAAAAGATACTGCTGAAAGCAAACAGCTAAATGACAGGCTGCAATTCCCTGCGGCATTAGCTCTAGGCAACATTCCGTGGGTGCATTAGTAATAAGAGAACAAAGCAGAGTCTCTCAAGCATTCATGCCCGGCTAAGAGCGCCTAAAAGCATGCATTTCTAAGCTGGCACGCTTGAGAACGTCGTAAAAACATTATGAAAGGTAAGTTGAGAAATGGCGACTAACGGATTGAAGGTCGTTGAAATCCAGGTAGAGGTTTGTGAGTAGAGGCAAATTTCGGAAGGTGTTTGCAGCTAGTTGGTGGATGTTGTTCGAACTCGCTTGCAACGTCTTCAAAAAGATTCCTTTCCTTCGCAAATCTAGAGGAAATATTGCCTGTCCAAAGAAACTCTCAAAGACTGTGCAAAATTCCCTTGCGTGACTAGACCTCGTTTGGAGACTTAGCTCTACTATTTCCCTATTTACAGGCTATATTTTTCAAAAGAGAGAATAAGGCCGAGAAGGTCTTTGAGGGGCGCAAGAATTGCGTTAACAGCGCAAATGGCATTTCAGAGAAGAAAAGCCGCCGACACCATTCACCAGCCCTCAGACCACTTCACTTGCTCAAGCTTCCGGTACAAGCCCCTGTCCAGTTCTACTTCCTCAGCCAATTCTTCTGCCTCACTTACCTAGCAAGCCCAAAGCATAACCCGACAGACCCTAGCCCCACCTGAAGTCCACGTAGCATAAATAGGCTGTTGGGTAGACGCTGGAGACTGTTGCCCTCCAAGCTGAGCCACCTCAGCGATCCTTCCAGGCCGCGGAAGACATCGTCCGCCAGCACCTCCACCCCATTACCCGCCAGGTTCAGGGACACCAGCCGAGTGAGTCTGCCAAAATGACCTCATTTCTCCTTCCCATCCAGCAGCCTTCAGAAACCGACCGAGCAAAAGGCATGGGTACTGAATCCACCATCCGATTGCGCTCCAAATTCAGCTGCTGCAGGTTGCCGAGGCGAAGCAGGGCGGGGCCGGGAACAGCTGTGAGGGCGTTGTAGCTGAGGTCCAGGGTGCGCAGTGTCGCTTCCTGACCCGCGAATGCCCTCAATCGCTTATTCATTTATTTCTCTTTGCTCGTCTAGACTTCCCAAGCAAACCCAGCAGCGAGACTGGAAATGCCGTTACGCGACAGCAGCAGGTAGACCAGGCGAGGCGAGGCGTATTTCTCCTGCACAGTTGAGCGGTTTGGTTTTGATTTCATATTGCTATTGGATTTCAGCTGCCTGATGCTCAGCCTGAAAGGCATAGTCGGGGATGCTGGGAATGCGGGAGCGCTGAATCTGTAGGTAGTTGAGCTGGCTGAGTACTTTCACGGCAGCCGGAATGGCGCCCAGGTTCCCGTCGTAGATCTCCAGCTGCAAAGGCCGAAATTAGCGCCAGCCACTCCTCCTCCACTCCGAAGGGGTGGAGACAAAGAAGATGACGCGGCCAAAGACAATGGTTCCGATGCTGACTGTTTGCGGGGTGACTCAGGGAGAGCATAGGCCATTGTGAACAAAAGGGGCGATGATGTCGTCACAAAGACAGCAAGAGCTGAAGACTCAGCCTACCTGCTCCAAGGTGTAGGGGAGATTGGGGAGAAAAGAGTCGCTGGCTATCGAGGTGTAGGGCCCCAAGGCATTGCTGCTGGCTTGCTGCAGCTCTAGCGTGCGTACATTGCGAAGACCTAGAAATCAATCATTCTTTACTTTTTGAACATTTGATTCCTATTCCTTTGTGTGCAGAAGTGAAAGTGCATAAAGACCAACCATCAAAGGCCTTGCTGGGAATAGCGGTGAAGTTGCCGAAAACGTAGAGCTCCGTGACATCAACCGCGTTGGCTGCATCTAGCAATCCAAATCAACCGTTGAAGCACAGATTCCGCCGACAAAGAGCATTGAAGGAGAACCATGGAACCAAGGCCAGGCCTCCTTGGGGTAACAGGCGACGCTGGGATAGAGGCCGGTAGGCGTGGGCGTGGAGCAGAGACAGCTGCTCTGGAAGGAACAGCTTCCACTTCCAGCCAGCCGAATCTCCTACAATCGCCCTTCTTTCTCACCCCTTGAACCAGCCACCAAATTTCAACCGCTTTCTTAGGCTCGCTTCGGCAAAGGGCAGCTGGAATCAGGCAGGCGAGCTGGAGCAGAATAGCCGCGAAGGAGTCCATTCTGGTGGCTTTGTCTTAGCGGCTAGGTGAGTGAGTGAGTGTTAGAGTGGGTGAGTGAGTGGGAGAAGAGGAGAGAGGAGGGGAGGGCTTTTATAGAGTCCGGTCTTTCAGCACCCCATCGGCCGCTCTTCTCCTGGGGTGGTCGGCACCCCTCTACACTGGCTCCACCCCCATCTATCCCCGCACTCTACCTCTGCATCGCTTAGCCGCAAGGCGACCCCACGCACTGTTGACCCAGTGAATGTGCGCGCTTGTGTGGATGGATGGGGCTCTGTTCTTCCAAATGCTCAGGTGTGCAAACCCACCCTCGCCCATGCCTCAGCAAAGCTGATTAGCGCATGCACTGCAACGGATGTATGACTCAGAATCACCTTCCCTTCCTTGCACTTCCTGAGAATTGAAGTGTGAATTTCCTTTTATCAGTCGATTATTGGCCGAAAATTTCGTTTATTCGTTGTCAATATTAGTGCATGGAAATAAAGCCAAGAACGAAATCAAGCTAATGCTTCAAAAACGTGTCCTTCCTCTAAGAAACTGTTTTAGTTCTTTTACGCACTTCGATTTAAAATATGCCAGGTTCAGGGACAGCAGCCGAGTGAGTCTGTACCGGGTGCGGCGTCCAAAAGTTGACAAACTTGAAGACACTGGTTCTCCATGCCATTGCAGTTCTGTGAGCTCCCGCTTCACACATATGTTTGTCTAGGTGTCTATTATAAACATTTAAAGCGGTTTGGTGTTTCGTGCAATCTGGATGGAGAAATGGCAATATTAGTAGAAGAGGTCAGAAAAATGGCTGTCAGCAGAATTCAGGGGGTAGTACATTCCCATATGCCTAATTTTGGAAATTAATTTCTCCACTATACTGGCAGCTAGAGAGTTAATTTTTTCACACAAAGTAGGCCTAACCTTCTTTAGTAAGTCTAGAAATTTGCAGCTCATTTGATGAAACAGGTGTGGAGAACTTGCCGTTTTAGTAAAACCACTCTAAAACAACTTGGGTTGAGACTCAAAAAATGCCATCCAACTTTGCAGCTTTTTTTCTCTGGTCCATAAAAAGCTTTGAAGCCAGAAATTTAACACAATTTAGTCCCAAAGGTCCTTAACTTAGGTATAAATTTTCAGCCTTCTAGGTCTTTCTTGTGGCAAGAAATAGCTATTGAAATAATGGGGTTTTCCACATTTTCTATTGATTCCCGATATCACTGGACAGACCGGTCTGCAAGCCAACTTGTTTTTAGATTTATTTTACTAAAATAGCAATTTCTCCACACCTGTTTAATCAATTGAGCTGCAAATTACCAAACTTATTAACCAAGGTTAGACCTAATTTGTGTAAAAAAATCAACTCTCTAGCTGCAAGTGGGGTGGATAAATTAATTGCCAAAGTTAGGTGTACTAGAATGTATTCTGCTGACAGCCATTTTTCTGACCTCTTCTACTAATTTTGCCATTTCTCCATCCAGACTGCACGAAACATCGAACCGCTTTACATGCTTATAATAGACACCTAGGCAAACATCTGTGTGAAGCGGGAGCGCACAGAACTGCAATGGCATGGAGAACCATAGTCTTCAATTTTGTCAACTTTTGGACGCCGCACCCGGTAAAAATGGGCCCATTTCTTCTTCCTATCCAGCAGCATGATTCGATTAGATTTGATTCGGTTTCGGTTTCGATTCGGTTTTGCACTTTCTCTCAGAATAGCAACGAGAACATAAACTTGAACACAAACGACTTGAGAGAAGTGGAGAAAGGTTTTGCCTCCCCTTTCGGGTTTGGCAGACTCACATACTAGCAGAAATCACAGGGAATCATGGGACAAGTTTTTTGGCATGCTGGCGGAATGTGGGAGGAGCAGCAAATATCACTTGATCCGACAGCTGGTTCCAGTGGGGCACAACTCGGTTAGTGAAGTGCATTAGATCAGAAAGTAAACCAAAGTAAAATATAGCAAATCAGAAAGATCAGAAAGTAAGATCTTAAGGAGTATATGATCGATACAGAAAGTCCAATCTAATCAGTCTTCTCCCTAGCCTCTCTATGGCATCGGAGAAGATGGTGCTCAAGAGGCTCAAGCCTTACCTGCAGAACTCTGTGAGCCACGCGCAACTACGCGCACCCTTTTTTAAAAACCCCTCGTATAGTTTTTCTGGTTTTTTTTCTTTTTTTAAGTGGCCTGATTTGGCAGAGTTTGCGATTTAAAGTTGTTAATTTTTAATCCGCTATCCCTAAGTTACAACACAGGAAATTTGGGCTTTTTTTCGCAAAACTATTCGTTAAAAGTGAATCCCCAGCATCCGTCACTGTGAAGTGTGGGCGGAGGACCCGGCAGGCATCCCCAACTCCTCCCCAACCTCCTCACCTTCAGTTGTACCCGCTTCTACAGCTTAACAGCTCTTCGCAGCACGCCCATCCGCAACCTGGCCATCAATCGGGTGGATGTTGAAGAGTTGCCCCTGGGCCTCCGTCGCCTTCACTGTCCCCGTCTGTCCTCCTTGGGGAGCCTGCTGGAGGCTAGCCCTAGCCTAGAGCTCATCCACGCCGACGCCATGTGCATCAGCCGTGTCCTGGCTGAGGCCGTGGACGCCTGCTTCCGCCGCCAGCGCAGCCTGAGATTGGCCACCTGAGATTTGTCTCCCCAGAGCACGATGTGGAGCGGGATGTGAAGGAGGTGCTGAAGGGGCGGCCCTTCGTCCGACTGGAGAACTGGCTGCTGGACGGGGACGGCCAGAGCAGCCGCATCGCCTTCGCCTTCCGAACCTTCCCATCCATCCATCTTCGCCTTCTGATTATTGACGACCCTGATTAATGATGCTCTCCCATTTCATCTGCTTACTATTTTCTCTTTTTGTAGTAATTCTAGCCGCGTTACTTATTCTATTCATCTTTCATTCTTCGCTCTGCTCTTCTACGCAGTTTTTCTTGTTTTTTTACGAAAATATATCCATGTGAATTCAGTCATAAGGTATTCACAAAATACCGAAAAAACATGTTTTTAACGTGTTTGCCATTATTAAAACTTCTTACCTAAGGTTTCCAAAATAATGTTCCAAAAGACTTGAAAAAGCGTAGGCAAAGGTAATGAAAGCGATTGCATTGGATGTGAGCTTTTAGGAAACAGCGCAGAGGTTTGCGAAGGATTGCTACTAGCGATTGGGTGCCTTGTTTCTCCCATGCATATAAAGTTTAGGCCTACCCCGCAGTCAATCTCTGGCCACTGGACCTAAAAAATCTTCATTTTTTGCGCCCTGGCGAAGTTAATCGTTGTCTAGCTGAAGGAACAAAACAATGCTGTTCATCAAAACAGGCTTGGATATTTTCAGATAATTCCCTATTTGCGGCAGAATTAATGCAGGGAGGTTGAAAAGTAAGGAAAGCAATGAGAAATGGCAAGACAGGTTTGATTCAAGGCCGAAGGCTGCCTGCCGCGGAGGTGAGGATGGGTGCATGGGCGCGGTGGCCCCGGAGCATAGCTCAGCATTAAAAATATCAATTCTCATCAGTTCACCTGCTGGCACCGCAAACTGATTGACGTTGTTTGTTGAATGCATGAAAGTTTGTCACTCAAAAGGATAAGTCTGCGGTTTCTTTTACAATTTAAAAACTAAGCACCAGCAGAATCAAATAAATTCTCAGGATCCATTGAGGCGGTACCTGACATGTCCGATTCTGACTTACAGGCCCTAAACTCACCCGTTTAAAATGGGCCAGGACATGCCCTATTTCAGCGGCTGGAAAGGAAGTGGAATGCCCTTGCGGTGTGCGAGGAGGAGGAGAAGAATAGATGGCGTAGAATAATTGGGGGCCCCCTCAGCCGATGCTCACTTAGGCCCCCTCTGTCAAGACCGCCTTTCCACACTATGCCTTCTCGTCTCTCCCCTGGCGCCACCCTTCCTACCACCCCCCAACAAACACCTTTTGAACCCCTCCCTACATCCCAAACGTGTGGCCCGTTGAAGGTGAGCCTCACCAGGCCCGGCTCTGCATGGGGCTTCCCTATCTCTCCTAGGCAAGTCCCATTTCATTAGCTGCATGCCAGCTTGGTTAGCAGCAGCAAGGAGCGGCCAGTAAGGGGGTCATGCTACCAGCAGCAGTGGGCCATCTCATGCTCTCATTCAAAAGGCTCATCTTGCGCTGCCACCAGCTGGAAAGGAAGGGCACATGCCCTTGTGGTATTTAGGGGGTACAGGAAAAGAGGGCATAATAATGGAGCTCTTCTCAGCCGAAGCTCAGTTTGCCCCAGTCAGGGCATGAGCGGCCCAGCAAGACCTCCTTCTCAGCCGTCGCCTTTTCATCAACCTCCTCCCTCACCATCGACTTTTCATCAACCCTTTCTCAATCTTTAGGGGGTGTTATATGTATTTTTCGGAGCAATGGAATATGAATATTTGACTGCTGTGTAAGGTATATTGAGGCTTTTGGAGAAATAGTTGACCATCCACCGCATATATGCTGCCACTTCCGAACCAATGTACGGAAAATGCAACCATTTTCATTTTCTACTCTTCTATCTCGGATTTCTGACGTAACATCTTGCACTTCAAATGCGCATGGTTATTTACCTTAGAAATCTCCATCAGTTTCCTCTTCAACTTTTGACAAATTCTGTATGCGATGAAAGATAATGTTCGTTGTCAACTAAATTGCTGCTTTTTGGAGCTTTTTCTTGCTATAGATAATCATAGTTTTGTAAAGTTTCTTTGTCAAGTGTCAAAGTTGTAATCATACTTTTTAGTAAGACAAAGTTGTATATTCCAATGCGTTTGAAATTCGCAGCCTTTGTGAGCTCACAATTCGGCCTGAACATCAAATGTATATCAGTTACATGAATAGTGAATGGGATTCGGAAGGCATGACAAAGAAGCTGGGCTGGGACTAAAATGGCCGTTCCATTTTTTGCCCTAATCCCCGGCGAATCAGAGCAGCAGAAAGGGGCGCATGATTTTTTCACGCCTCCCCTGGGTGGTCGCCCCGCTCTCTTCCTCCCAAGCAAAGAGCGTCCAAAAAAGCCAGCCTCAGACCTTCCCCAAGGCTCCTTTAAGCACCCTCAAGAAGAGGCCAATTACGAGGGACAGAATAGACTGGGCGGAGCGGGCAAATATTGCCCTGCCCCTCCCCACTCCCCCTGCCCTCCCTGTGACCCTGCGGCAAATCCAATTAGCGCATGCTTGCCAAAACACTGGAGTGCTCCTTGGACCCCCCAGTGAAGTGGCAGTGCCAGGAAGCAAGTGCGCCACTACTACACTCCCACACTCTCCCCCAGCCACCACAGGAGGCTGTAAACATACTCATCCCACGACTAATAGTACTCCCTCGCCTACTCAGCCTAGTAGTGTGTACGAGGGATAGGCGGGGTGGGGACGGGAGGGAGTGGTGTGTCGCGTGTCCCCCCAATAGACTGGGAACGGGCATTGTGATGCAAAGAGGCAACTTGGAGGTCCAATTGCCGCGTCTTCAGGCCTCGATTATAGTGCTCATGGCTGGCGGTTTCTATGGGGGGCTGGAGGCGGGTTGGGAACAAAGAGGAGATGGGGTCCCGGATTTGCAAGTGTCAACGGGCCACTCTGATTGAGCGTGATGAATAGCACCAAGGAGCGCCTCCACCATCCTCCTCGTCACCTGTCACCACTTCAACGCCCTCCTTTCTCCCCTCTCCCGCACCCCTTTTAAGGTCAACCCAGTGCAGTTGGTCCTGGCCACTGTATTTTCGCATCTACAGGCTCTCTTTGCCAGAAAACGGAGCAGTAGATGGTTTTCAAGAGGGAAAGATGGAAGAAGGCGGGTGCAGAGCTAAAGGAGGTGTAGCGACAAAGCCGCATAAACCCGCCAATTTTATGCAGCCCTCCTGAAAAGGGGGAGAGGGCTGTGTGAATCTCCCCACGTGTCTTCTGTGTCCCTCCCTCCGTCCGCCAGAAGAACTCGCCCGGTGGTCAGTTTTTGCGCGAGAACGCTCCCAAGCCACCCTCCTTCACGCTCCATTATCTTGCCCAATCGCTGACGCAAAAACAGCCCTGAGCGATGATTCAATCCACTTCCTTATTCCACCCTGACATACATCTCCTTTTCTTGGGGCCACAGCTACCTAGGTCTGATGGGGCAGGAAGGCTAAAATATGCATGTGGGGGCTCTTGGCGGAAGTGGTGAGATGCCTGCATGCGTGTGGTCGAGAGAGGAGGCTTGACAGGTCAGTTAGCCTGTGGGGAATGGAAGGATGCGTTCATTATGCAAATGAGCGGATGTGTCAGCTGGCCTGCGGGACCTCTTCACACCCAATCACACTGCTGCTGTGCGGGAATCTTATCCAGAAATGCTCTTGAGACTTATTTTCGGGCAAACAATCAACAAATTAAATACAGAGCAACAACTTTGTACAAGTTGAGGTCATGGGCAGGAATAGGCTTTGGATAAGTGATCGAAAAGAGGAATGGAAGTGAAGAAGGCATTAAAGGCCGTGTGGAAGGCAGCAGTTGAGCTATAGCAGGCCAAGCCAGCGTCCGACGTTCTGCAAACAAGCCGAGGTCAT
The DNA here is from genome assembly GCA_030248095.1 of Ptycholaimellus sp. GST1_10. Taxonomy (NCBI): domain Eukaryota; kingdom Metazoa; phylum Nematoda; class Chromadorea; order Chromadorida; family Chromadoridae; genus Ptycholaimellus; species Ptycholaimellus sp. GST1_10. The sequence goes on from JASANA010009081.1 coordinate 37,933, forward strand.
TATCCGCTAAAGGCAGGCTCCAAATATTTGCGGAAAGGGGAGGAGCAGCAGGTATGAACAGCTCATTGAGGGCGGAGCATATTGTCAAGGACCCACCCCGGGTGACCAAACACCAGTCCAGTGGAGTACCCCTACCCCTTGTTTGCCCTCATTGATTGGCCTTGGCGCATTTAGCCCGGCATTGTCTGCCAGGTAAGCTGCGCCCTCTTACCACCTGCTAACCCCCCCAGCCTATCCTATGCACACGCGCCCCTCCCCCAATTAGCACCCTCTCCCGCATCTCCCACAAGACAGCAGCCCCCTAAGGAGGCTGGCCAAGACAGGCTCTTATTAGGCAAGATGCTTAGTCCCTCCATCCCTCGTGTCAATTGACGCCTGCCCCTCCCACCCATTCACACGCCTCACTGCCCCTTTCAGCTTGGCTGCCTTTTCTTGCCCCTCCCCTCCTACCCTAGCTGGAGGGGAATGGCCAGTGGAGCATGCAGAGAGACAGTCTTGAAAACAATGAAGGCAACCTGGGCCCAGGCGGGGAGAGGGAGGAGAACGAAGGCACCAAGGAGAGCACCGTTGGGGAACTGGAAAGCCAGGAAAGCGCCGTCACGGCGTCGCCGATACTCCGCCTCCATCTCGTCTCCTGAACATCGTCAGCCATTCGACAAAGATCCAATGAATGAGGTGGAAAGAAAGGAACCGATATGTCGTAAATGACCGGCAAAGAGCTCGATGGTGGCTGGGTCGGTGGGATCAAATTGGTGGCGGAGGATGGCGTTGGCCTGCATCCCCGCCTCCTCCACCCCTTCCACGCTCAGGCCCACCTCCACCGGCAGGCGATTTGGCTGCTCTGCAAACAGTCACTTTCTTGTGCGGTGGAGCCAAAAAAGTAGCGTAGTTGATTGAGCGGCGTCATGCAGTCTAGGGGACCCCGCCAATCCCCAAGAGGGCGGCATATGACAACAGGTGTATTTTGTCCCTCCCGCCTATCACCTTCTTGCATCTCCAGCGGCCGAGATAAATTGCCACCTCCACTTCACCGACAAGGCCTGACCTTCTATTATGACTAAGCGTAACGGTTCCCTCTCCCCCTCCCCTCCCCCCATCCACCCCGGGCCCTGGACAACTTTACACTATTGGCATTGCGCAAACCCTTGGCCTGCCCCCAACAAAGGCCCCTGCGCCAAAAACAGGTGCCCTGCGAGACTGCTTGACGCTGCCACGCGCGGCCTCCACTTCTTGCCCCGGCCCCATTTGTCACCGATTTGCGACTGCCGCTGTTTTTGCCGACTCAGAAGGCTCACTTGACCAAATGAGGGGCGGGTGGGAAGGGGGGATGAGGGAGGACAAAGAGTTTTGGCGCTGGCGCCTTGCAGGTGGCCGTAGAGTGTTGATGGCTGGCGGTAGGAGGAGAGGGCGAGGCCTAATAGGGCCCGGTAAGGGCAGCGACCCTGATGTTCTGGGGGAAAGGGGATCTTGTCCTCTGCCCTAGTCCTCGTCTAGGAGGGCAGTTAGAGGCATGAAAAGGGGGAAGCGCGCGCCCTTGCGACAACACTGAGTGGGGGGAGAGCGGGGACTGTTGTGTTCCTAAAAGAGGGAGTGTGGGGGTGATGATGAGAGCAGTGACACTGCAGATGCACACCAGAGAGGCGTGGGAGGCTTCTTAGTCTCTCCCCCTCTTCTCCCCCTTTCCTGCCCCCTTCCTACCGCACTAATAAGGGGATTAAGTGATCTCTCTCTCATGCCCATAATCCTTGTGGCCTCCGGACCCGCAAGCACAAACATTCACACGCCCTTCTGCCCCTAAAGCGCCACAAGTGCCCATTTCATTGTCGCGCCCCCTAATGAAGAGTCTATTGCCGTTTGCCTAACAGGCTAACGACTGGCATGAAAATATCAAGAAAGGCGTAGTGGCTCAAGCCGCTTTCACTTTTGAGGAGGCAGGGGAGGGTCGAGTGCCAACCGGGAAAGCCGAAAGTCGCTGGCTCGGTCTGGGAGGCGGTGTTGGTGAAGAGCTTCTTGTCTGAGCGCAGCTCGGGCGCGCTTTGCACCGAACGCATGGCTGCAGCAGGAGAGGGTCGAGTGCCAACCGGGAATGCCGAAAGTCGCTGGCTCGGTCTGGGAGGCGGTGTGGTAGTTTTTGGCAGGGGCTGAGACGAGGCCAGCAGTAGAGTTCAGTTTCATTCTAGGCGGACAAAAATGAGAAGCAATTACGGGACATGACGGGTAGGTGTTGGGAGGAGAAGGATCTTTGAAGGCACGCCGGGGACATGAAGGCAGTCTTGAGCAATTGGAGGGGCGACTGTAACTCTGTAAAGAACACACGTCACCATTGCCAGCGCGAACAAGGAGGCAACATAAGGCAACATTGCGCATGCATAACGCGCTGAGGCAAAAAAGGCAATGAGTCTTTGTGCCGCTGGGGGCATGTTGCATTGCAAACGGGCTCCTGTAATCGAGCACATCCTGCCTATCCTCCTCTTATCCTCCTATTCTGCCCATCCGCCTTCAATCCAAGGTTGGGGTTGACTCATCATCTATTGTCACCTAGCTAGTTCCCTAACATTCCTGTCCCCCCGTTCACCCTCTCAAAGGCATCTCAACTTCCTGCAGGGGACGAAAAAGGCGGGAACGTAATGGGTGATGACTGTGACAGTGGCAATGAGGCACTGTAGGGCTTAGGGGGGAGGGGAGGAAAAGGGGCGGGAGGGGTAGCGGGGAGGGGGCCCTGGCTTCCTGCCAAGGATGGGAGCCCCCTCTAAGGGGGTCATCGGTCAATGTGCGGGGGCTTAGGGAGGCGGATAATCAGGTGTGGAGTTCCTAATCCCATCTCAGGCGGCCCAAAGGAGGGAGGCCAGTCTTTGTCGCCCCCTCGCGCAAACAGCAGACACCCGCAGAGTTCGTGTTACCAGTCAAACTTGGGCGGCATGCTTCAAAGACGGGGGGCAGCAGCAGACAGCCCCTATTGGACCAGCAGGCCTACTACTACAACAAATGAGGCCGGTTAGCTCAATCCTCTCCGCCCAGGCGGCGACAAGCGGGCATAAATCAGGCTAGGGGGGAAGGAGGGTGTAAAAAATCTGAAGCACCTGGTGGGCCTTCTTGGGGGGATGCGCAGGCTGAGTGGGCGTCATTAGTTGCCTGTCACAGGTAGCGGATGAAAAAGAAGGCCTAATGAATGGCCCTTTCGTGCCAAGGACGGGCGGAAGTGGATTTGGAGGAAGCTGGTCGTAAATGCCCAGCTCCAGGAGTGGAATGAGATTAGCCGCGGGCAGAGAGCAAGATTAGCCGTCAAAAATGAGCAATGGTTTTTGGCCATGCATAGGTGAAAGAGCGGGCGGGAGGATGTGAAAGGCTTTGCTGCTGGGTGGGGCAAGAAACATCTGGCTCAGTGGACTCATTAATCCCATCAGCCTGTCAATGAGGTGGAGAAAAAATATCAGTCAGTGGAGCTGTACTACTCACAAAGCGGAAGATGAAAAACGGCGTTCTGGTCTAAATAGCGACGATATGACAGTCAGCAGTAACAATGTTTATTATTCTACCTATTGAAAAGTATTAAATACCTATCGGTGCTCATTTGTGAAGTAATGAGCTGCCTGAGCACACTGGTTTGAAAGATGAGGCAGAATGATGGTCAGCCGCTCTACCCTCATCTTATATACCCCCCACCCGTTTCTCCCTTCTGGGAAAAAGGCGCTGGGGCGTGGCCCGCCCCTCCTATACCTCTCCTTTCCCCTCCTCTCCCCTCCTATGGCTCTCCCCTCCTCTCTCCTTCCCCCTCTCCTCCTCTCCTCCTCCCTCCTACTCTGCTCTCCATTTCCCTCCTCTTCCCGGAACTGTCGAAGAGAAAACCAATAAGTTTATGAGGAGGTGGACGGTGGGCCTGTCGAAGGGCATCAGGAGCAAAGCGAGCCGAGAGGGAACTGATGATCACCCCCAAAGACTGATGGTCACCCCCAAACCCTCACCTCATATTCTCCCAAACCCCTTGACTCCTTGGGGAGGAGAGGGGATGAAGGGGGTGGAGGGAGGGTGGAGGGAGTGTAGCCGGGGTGGCATGGTCCTCCCGCACTTCTCGCCCCCTCCCGCCGCCCTCCTCCCGCCGCCCTCCTCCCGCAGCCCCCCTTTGTTTTACGAAAGAGCCAAAAGGGAGGGTCCTCAGCCGGGCCTAGGCGCCTCTTTTTGCTCTGATAGGCATCGCATTGCAATGCCAGCCAACCAGCAGCCACCGCAGACATTTTTTCTCTCCCAGCGCCTCCTCACTCCAGTAGTTTTTTCCATCCCACCTCTCCCCGTCTAGTGCCGTCTTTGCGCATTCTCCTCCTTACCACAGCCTCGCTGGAGATGACAATCAGCTACGTTCCCGGTCCAGCCAGACCAAGATATCCCTCCCATCCTCCTCTTAAATGCGGGGCGGGCAGTCACTGAGTGTCTGGTAATCAGTCTGGCAGTCAATGGGCTTTCAGGGTAAATCGAGCCCGGCCTGCCCAGGAGTATAAAGCCTTTCAACGTGCCTGCAACCTCCACTCCCCACTATCCCATGTATGAGGTGCCCCGCATGCCTATGCACAATTTCTTCACAGCACTTCTCCCTTCTTCTCATTATCCCCTTCGGCTGCCTTTCCTTGCTTATTTCGGCTGCTTATTTCATTTGCTAAACCAAAAAAACCACGATTACTCCAAAGCTCTGTTTTTCCTGAATTCTACCCATTAAAGCCGTATGTAAAGTGGCACAAAGAGGGTGGAAGAAGGCAGAATGTGTAGCAAGGTTAACTGAGAAAGGAAAGTTATATAAGCTGATGGAAGAATGGAGAAAATGAGCGGTGAGGGAGAGAGAGGGGGGGAGAAGAGGAGGGAAGGGGAGAGTAGGAGAGGGAGTGGCGACGGGTGGGGGGGGGGGGGGAGGGGGGGGGGGGGGAGAGACAGACATCGCATACAGTGTCCCTGGCGATAGCGATCGGTAGGCTGCCTCGCCAGCTTCCAATCCCGCGAAACCATGGCCCTCCAAAGAGATCAGTGCCATCAGTGCCAAAGAGATCAGTGTAGATTGCGGAAGGTTGAGGCTGTCTCTCCGGCGATCGGTCCGGGATACGGCCAAAGGTTAGCAAGCGCACCAGACACATGCGGAGCCAGCAAAATAGGCACATGAGATTTTGCCCTCTAATTCCTTCCCTTTTAGCCTTTTCTTCTATAGCTCTTCCTGCAACCTCGCTCCCCGATTATACTTTGGCTCCCTTTTGGCTCCTTTGTGATTATCTGCATGTGGCAAACGTGCATTCTTCTGATCTCCTCTTCCTCCTTGCATATTACCTTGCGTGAGGTGTCACTTCATTTGTTCGTCCTCTTCTGTTAGCCGAAAGAGCGTGATGAATGAAATGGTGTTGGGGGGGGGGGGGGCGTCCGCAGTATGAGGGTCTGTCGGAGGAAGATGCTGACAAGCGCAGCCTTTTGTTCACGCCGCCCTTTTACTCCTTAAGTGGGCTTGGGAGATGTTTAGTCCAAATTCACATCAGGTAGCCGGAGCACTTTGAGTGAGGCGGTTTAGAGCCTTGAAGGGGTCTGACTCTATGAAGGGGACATTTGATGGGATGAATTACGGGTGGCGCGTGACCTAGATTGAGGGGCAGGCAGGCTTGGAACTGCTGCACGTGGCTCTGACTGATGGAGGCGTTCGGAGTGGACGGCCTTCAATCGCGCTCGTAGTCGACGGCCTTTGTCCTCCCTCCTCCGCGGTTCTAAACCGGTCGCTATCCCCCCTTGCAATCAAGGAGCCCATGGACTCTTCCTTGCCTGTTGCCTCCCCCTTTTATCCTTTCCTTTTTTGCCGCCTTCACGTGCCGATTGCGTTCGGCCCCTCACAACTCCCAAGGTCAATACATCATCCTTATGATGGAGGTTGAGGAGGGAGGGGCAAAGGGGATAAGAAAGGGCTTGCGAAATGGAAGTGAATCTGGCACTATCATGGACTGGGATCTATGACGGATGCTCTACACCTTCTTGGCCACAATTAGCCTGGCCAGAGCCGCCATCTCAGGATCGCAGGGAGCAGTCAATGAGGGGCTGGCGCCTAATTTGTAAGCGGCCCCAGTCTGGCGGCTGAGGAAACAACCTCAGCTCCTTGAAACAACCCCCCTAATAGGCCCAACACAGCCGTTTGTGTGTGCGGTAAACGAGGCCCGTCAAAGGATCAGCACCTTCCTGTCTTTCTGTCTCCTCCCCCTCTGGCCTCCCGCCTTTGGCCTACATGATCTAATCACATGCTCAATCTCAGCCCGAAGGAAGGCCCCCTCAATTAGCATTGCATCCAGCAGAAGAGAATGCGGAGAGGGGCGGGATAATTCCCGGGAGATAGCGGCGGCACCTTTTGTGCCATCCCCATAATCCGCGGGCGTTTGCATAAATGGGCGCGTGCATTGACTGCCCCTGCCTGGCTTCCCCTGGGGGGATGCGGAGGAGGCGCTGCTTTGAGGATGCGCTCTTCACACCTGGCTGGACAGGGAAAGAGGGGCACCGATTCACTGCCCTGTTTACACCTTTACCTAAGCAGCTTTGGAGGCGTCCAATCAACTCATCACCACATTGCGCTGAAATGATTGACTGGAAAAAAAGTGTGCAGCGTTCTCAGAAAGTGCTATGCTTTGCAATAATGTATGTCTTGACTTTTCTTTCCGTTAGCTAAGGTACATGAAAACGGTGGAGGCGACTAAAAGACCAGCAAGCAGACGTAAAAGTGTGTAAAAGATGCGTAGCACAGTGGGCATCCTACTCCAGGCCTTGTAGTAAACAAAAGTGAGTGCGTAGTACAAGGTAGTACTAGCTATTATTGGGACAGAGGCAGCTTGGGCCACAGCAGGCAGCTAATGCATTTGCAATCCACTGGAAGCCTCTCTTCCCGGTGTCCTGATTTACTGCCAGCTCCCCCCGGGTGGCTGGCTAATTGAAAACACAGTGAGCTCATAATGCGGGTGGAAAGAGGCTCACAAATCAGGCCGGGGCGGCGCGCGCGCGACACATGGAGGAGGATGGATGGGGCGCGCGCCTTTTGGGGAGGCGCTATTTCCGCCCGCCCTCTTTTGGCGGCACCCCTCGTACTTCAACCGCTTTACGACCTGGCAAGCTTCTGCTGGAGAAATGAGCCACACCGACAAAGCCTTCAGACCAGTTGACGCTCTTGCTGCCAAGGCTAATTGAAAACTCTCAAGGGAAAGCGAAGAAGCCGCCGCAAAAAATGCCCTAATTCGATGTAGAAACTGGACGTAAATGTAGCAATTTAAAAGTTGTTTTTAAAGCATGTTTTGTTCGCCAGTAGCTCTTTATCAAAGCTTTTGGGTTGGTTTGAGCTTCAGGGTTCAAAGACTCCCGAGGTTGCTCAGTTAATCAAACAAAATGCAATTGTTATATTCGTTGACCTAAATCATAAAAATATGATGATGGTTTTCGATACCTTTATTTTTCAGTTTAGTGAATCAAGTTTTGTGCTTCAAAAAGTTTTGGAGTAAAATTGTGGCATAATTGAAGACAGTAGCATTTGTAAGGTAATTGTTTGATCGTTGCTTCCCGCACTATTTCATCACCCCAGCTTCCCAAAGGGAACGATACGATTGTCTGGCAAGAGACATGGTCCTGTTTACCGTTCCCAGGGCCTAATTAGCGCCCTCACACTGGCTACAGGGGAGCCCTCTCAGCCAAGGACCAAGGGAGGGGGCTACATTCGGATGCGCGCCCTCAACCCACGCCTCACCATCTGCTCGCCCCTCCCCCTCCCTTTTCAGCCCAGCTCCTACGGCTGGTCAAGCATGTCCTCCTTCACGCTTCCTCAGCTCCCCCGTCCCCGCCTCTTCAGTCATCAGCTGATCCTTCCTCCCGGATCTTCCCAGGATTTTCCTCAGCTCCTCCCCAAAGATTCCGTTGAACTGTTTTCTCCCAGCCGAGCTTGGGAACTTGAGAAGACGCAGCCTAATTGGCCTCGAAAGAAGGCACGGACACCTGACAAGCTTCGCACATACACAAAAGACCATCAATCAGGGCAGTGCAACGCCCCAGCACTCGCGCTGGCTTCAGCTGGCTACCCCAACAAAACTGCCATGGGGCTAAAGGGGCGTCAGAGTAAGCCGAGTGTCAAAGTCACATTTTCTCCTCTTCTTCACCTCACGTGGAAGGACTTTGGACTTTGAGGATATGAAGAAGATGCCAGAGGAGCGACAGCAGCGGGTGATCAACCAGTATATGGCCATGCGGGAGCGAAAGCGCCGCGACCGCTACGAGGCTCGCGTTGCCGATGTTCACTTTTCTCTTCTCCCCTTTATCCCCCTTCTCGTCTTCTCTGAGAGAGGAGTGATTGGAGATGATGGAGTACGGTCTGACGGAGGGTCTGTTCCGGGACGTGATAGTGGCGAGGACGCCGACGGGTAAGTGGCTGTGGGTGGTGCTGGGGCTGGCCTGCCTCTCCGGCTGCATCGTCCAGGTCTCAGAGCTCACCTCCAAACTCATCCGCCAGCCCACCCAGACCCGCATCACCTACAACGTCAACACCTCCATCCTCGTCTTCCCCCTTTTTGCTTTCTCTCTTTGCCTGAAAGGACTACAACGATTGGGTTGGCAGTTCCCGGTGGTGACGGTTTGCACGTACTCCCGCGTCAATGCGAGCAAGATTCGCAGCCTCAACATCTCCAACGACCTCCTAGCCTACATGATGAGCGCATTCAAGGGAATGTACAGCTTCTATAACGAGTTTCATTCCCGTCGCATATAAAATCACAGAAAAATCATTCTGAAATTGTAGGTTCAACGTACGTCAGTCAGCGGAAAACCTTGAGGTACTATTTTAAAAGCTAATGCAAAGGTAGCCCATCAAACATTACCTTTTGTTACAGAAAATTTGTGGTATATCATCACATTGTCATATAATTCTTGAATGTTTTATGTGTTCATGCTCAGCAATTAATTAACGTGCCATTAATGTTTTTTCACTTTCCTAGTAACCATTTTATTCTTTCAATTCCATCATTTACCGTTTAACATTTCAAGTTTGTGGTACCAAGGGAAAAAGCTTGCAATTTTGAAACTTGGTTTTGCTGTGATAGCATTTTGGTCGGTAACACTTCTATGATAATGGCTACAATAGGATGACTGTTGAACGGTTAATTAACAGGATCAATACACCAATATGCTGACACGCCTGTCGTTAGACAAAGCGGAGAACTTCAGTCTGACCAATTTCTTCCTCACCTACGGCTTCGACTGCAGCGAGTTCCTGATCAAGTGCATGTTTCAAGGCACCTTTGCATATCCATCATCAACTACCCCACTTTACCTCAAATTCCCCATGCATTCACCAGGCACCGACTTCGACTGTTGCACCAGCAAAACGCAAACCGTCCTCTCTGAAGTCGGCACCTGTTTCACCGTGGAGTCCCCAGACTTCGATGAACAGACCATTCCAGGTTTCTGCACCATCGCATCGCTGCTCATCCATGCAGCTAAGAGTTTCAATGACAAAGAAGCTCCACTGCCTACAGGACCGACTGGAGGTCTAAAGATAACCTTGGACAATTCCATGGATTTCTATCCCACCACCATGATCAACACAAATCCAGACTCTGGAGTTCAGGTTGGAGCTGGATGTGGTGTTTGGAGGTATTATGGGGCGAAAGCTTGAGGTTCACATTATTCATCCGGGAACGACGGCGGTGATCGGTAGCAGTCCGCTGGTAATCTTCCCAGGCACCCACGCCATGGTCAACCTCAACGCCGTATACCAGAACCTCATGCCCAAAACAGACGACCTTTACTCATGCGTACCAGAAGGAGCGGCACCCCCCAACGGAAAGCTCAAGTTAATACACCCTCCCTATCCCATACCCTAAGCACCTCAGCTCTTCTTCCGATACTTCTCCACCTACTCCTTCGAGTCCTGCTTCATCGAGTGCGTGGCTTCCATGACGAACAGCACCTGCGCCTGCATTCAGATCGGCTCCGTCCCCGACATCACCGTTCTATACTCCACTACTCTACTCCACTCCTCTTTCACAGACTGTTTGAGATGCTCTCTCGGGACGACCTTTGCAATCCCTCCAGAGCCACCAGCTGTGTCCAGCCACTGATGCAGGCCAACAACATGGGCTTCCTCTGGGACATCTACAACATCAAGGTTTCTCGCCCCACTTCCCAAGCACCCAGCCAGCGACTGATGTGGAAGAGGTTTGAAGGAGAAGTGCGTGTGCCCTCTGCCCTGCACCCAGTGGTCCTACGAGCGGGCGGTGTCCTACTCCAACACTCCGAGCGCGCCCTACCAGGAGGCCCGGGAGCGCCGCATGAAGATGGGCAACGAAACTCTCACCAAGGCCATCCTAGCCCGAGACGAAATCATCATCGACATCTTCTTTGACTCCCTTGTTTTCCGGTACACCACCCCCCTTCTCCTCTAAAACAGGCTCAACTGCTGCTTCTGACAGAACGATCGAGGAGGTGCCCACGGAGTCCTTCACCAACTACGTGAGCGCAGTTGGCGGGAACCTGGCGATGTGGCTGGGCTTTCGCCTGCTGACCTTCGTGCACCTGGCCTACTACGGCCTCATGGGCCTCTTCAAGCTCCTCCCCTTCTGGACCCGCCACGTTCGAGAGGCCGGACGCCGCGCCGGCTCCAAGATGAACCGAACCGTTCCACTCCCCCCTCCAACAATCACCTCCCAACACCTTGCTTCCCTTTGCAGCTGGTGGGCATCCGGTCACGCGACACCTCGCCCTCCACCGGAGCCATCAAGTCCCTCACCTCGGTTGACTGGCCCTAGAGAGGGATGTAGGAGGGTAAGGTGAGGAGCTCTCCAGATGGGGCTGAAGGCGAAACGACTAGGCGGCAGTTTCCTGGCCTCCTCGCACCAGGACCTGGTGGCCAAGGGCAGCCTCAGCCCCAACAGCAGCCGCCTTCCCGAGTCCAATCCACCCTCCTATCCAGCCAGCGGTTACTTTGCCCGGCCTTGGCTTTAGATGGTCTTGCATGTTTCTCAGGTGATTCAGCAGCAGCAACGCCCCTGAAGACGAAGCCCCCGCCCATCACAATTGCTGACAGCAACAAACTCATTTGAGAGAACTTTGCGGAATTGATAGGTTTTTAAGGCTGCATTTCCACAATGACTACTGCACAATGATTTGTAATAGATTGGTGCTTTCCTGGTGTAGTAGGTAGGTTGTGCGGCAAGATAAAAGATTGCGTAACTTGTGCCAGCGAGGCAGTAAATAAGTGAACAACAAATAGTGCGTAATGATAAGAACTAGGCGGTCTTCTTTTTCCCGTAGTTGATGCTAGGGAGATCAGTCTCAGTGGTGGGCAGCGGAAGCTTAGCCTTTTGAAGAAGGTCTTCCAGGTAGGCTAGGTTTCCTTCGGCCTGGTCCGACGTTACATCTCAAATTGTGGCTCAAGCTTAATTCTATATCAAATGAAATTGATAAAATTAGGAAAAAAGGAGAACCTAGGGTCAGGATTTTGGTGCGAATGAGCCAGTAGACTTGCTGCAAGTTGTCGCCCAGGTTGAAGTAGCAGTGCGACAGATGATCCAGCCGTTTGAACTCAACCATTCCAATCATTATTGAGTTTCTAAGAACTGAGCCTCTGAAGGCTGACCTTATCGTCATCCGAGGCTTCGGCAGGCAGGCGCTTGAGGGACTCCTCCAGCCACAAGGCGCAGTGATAGTTGTCCCCGTCCTCAAAGGCCGCCTTGCCCAGCACAAAGCAGTCCTCGCCTAAATATTTACCATCAAACCCTCACCCGAGCTAGCCAAAGAACAGGGAAACCAGAGAGCGGAGCGGCGGCCTGTCCCTCCGGCGCCACGATGCCATTGGCAATGTCAGAAGTTGCCAGGCCGCCTTTGTCCTGCCAGAGGAAGAGTTCCCGAGCCGCTTTCTCCAGGTGCTCCTGCGTCGGCCGCTCCAGGCTTCCCATCACATCTGGAGACATCCCCAAGTCTGCTAGGGGGCTGAGCGGAGGGAGGAGAACCGTGGGCGCTCTGCTTGCGCATGAGCTGGAGGGCGGGTGAGTTTTGGAGGCGGCTGATGAGGCGGAAGACATTAACTGGGTTGTAGAGGTACTCCTTAGGCCGATCCTCCTCCTGCGCCTCTGCCAGCCTTCAACCGCTGCTTGCTCGATTGGACAAGAAGGGAAGGAGGGTAAAGAGGGACTGGATGAGCTGCTGTAGCTTCTTCTCCTCCTGCGCCAGGTAGGCCTGGACGATGCTGGGGATGGCCTGCTCCAAGCGGAGCCATTCGTCAAACTCTTTG
>JASANA010009084.1:0-15550 GCA_030248095.1 Ptycholaimellus sp. GST1_10
AATTGTTTATTTTCAGTTCAGGGCTGAAAATCGATTCAATAAAATTTTTGCTTAATTTTACTGTTTACAGTACAAATACGGGGTTGGTGGAGGATTGAATTGAGCTTCAGGTGAATGGTATTCGCGCAAACTTTGTGCGGCTGACTGCGAACGTTGGGCCTACTACCAAACCTGCGGATGTCTTTTGGACATACATTCCTTTGCCAACCTCCAGCCCTGCCACCTAAGGCCCAAATCATTTTGGTTAACAGGACCCACCCAAGCCAATTTTATCGCTTATGAGCAAAAAAAGCATTATATATATTTTAGCTGGACTTCAAAGGATGGAAATCAGAATAAGACAATGCTGGACGCACTGAATAAAGTGTCCACTGAGTGTGCCTTTCACTGCAACGATGCCTGCTATGAAAGCGATTTCGAAGTATCAGGTTGGGCAAAATTTCGGAGTAGTGAAATAAGATTTAGAATACTTTAAAATCCGTCCTTTTTCAGTTTCCAGCAGTAACTGGCTGTCAGAAGGAGCAATGGAAGAGTTGCGTTATTCAATGGCGGGCAGGAAACTCTTGAAGCACGGATTGGACGTTCAAGCCCTTCCTCCAAACCCGAATGACCTTTGACAGGTTTTTAAAAAACGTTATATTATTATGTTACATTATTTTTTTTACTTTTAGCCGTTTTGTTTTTTAGAACTATTGATACCGTGGGGGGGGGGGGTGATTTATGCATACACCTAATTCAATCAACTACAACTCAAGAACTACTCAATATTTTTTGACGAAAATTTATCACAAGTTGCTTCTTTATGTCCACTATATTGTGTTATATTTTTGTGCCAAACGGATTCAATGTCTTCGATTTATAACATTTTTTGCTAACATGAGTCATCGTACTGCACAGCATTGCCCATAATGATTAATATTGACCTAAAAAATTGATTTTTTTCTAATTGAAAGGAAATATCACCACCTACATCGAACAAATAATGCCAAAAACATTTTGGCCATTTTTTGATGCTTTAATATTGAAGGATAGTCAAAATCATGAACATATTTAAATTATTTTCCCATAAAAGGTTTGTTCTGCAAAGTGGGCAACAGTAAAAGGACTCATGTTAGAAAAATTGTCATAAACAAACGACCATAAATCCGTTTGGCACAAAAATTTAACACAATGTAGTGGACATATAGAAGCAACTTGTGATAAATTTTCGTCAAACAATATTCAGAAAATCTTGTGTTTTAGTTGTTTGATTTAGGTGTACGCATAAATCACCCCCCCCCCCCCACTGTATAGCCCAACCGATAAATGCACATAACTAAGAATTCAGAGCTATAGATGTTCGGGGTAATGAGCGCGGAGGCCCTGGAGTACTATGGGCAGTTTCAACTCAACATATGGGTTCAAAATTAAAAATTGTTGATAAATCTTAATCATTTGAACAAAAATAAAATAAATTTTTGAACCATTTTTCAATATATTTTTCAGTTCGCGGATGCCTATTTAACTTCGGAGGAAAAGAAAAAATGGGACTTCTCCTCGCTCAAATCACACACCAATTTGGAAATATCCATCAGAGACATGAACGCTATGGTACGGAGCAGGGTTCTGGCTCATCTTCCTGCCTCATCACAGCTACTGATGCAGATAGTGGAACGGTATCAGCAAGTGACTGGTGGATCTCTGCTGGGTTCTATCGGCGGGATCCTGGGACTCTGGATGGGCATCTCTTTCGTCACCATTGTACAGGTTCAATTCCTTTCTCTCCCTCCCCTCACTAAAACCATGGACGATGAGTGCCAGCTTTGGTAGAGTGGATGTCTCAACTAAGCCAGTTTCCAATGTCACTACCTTTATTTCGGTAGGATATGGTGTGATTAATAGTATTAAAGCATAAATTAATGTATTTGTTTTGAAACTTTGAAAATCTGGTTAGATTATCAGTTGGCTAAATGTATTGATTTTTGTTCTCGCATGATGTAAGTAGTAGGTCGGATGCATGCAATTGGGAGGAAATCTATTGAAAAAATGAAAAGCAGAAATCAGGTGGAAGAAGAGCTGGGGCTATTTGAAGCATTTAATAGATCTTGGCGAAGCAAATGAGCTCGATTGCCCGGTTTTGCTTGAAATTAGCTGATTATTGGGCCTACTCACCCTAGTCATGTTTCAAAATGGCTCAGTGGACAGCAACCACATTTCAAATTGGCATCATTGCAAAGATAAAACAAGAAAACGTTGCTCTTTATTAACTGAAAGTGTTGTTTTCAAGTACTAACCAGGCCCGATGACGCATAACTTCGCATATCGGACGCCGTTTAGACCACTCGGCCACTCGCCCGGAACAAAAGTTTAAATGCCCACCCAATCTTTTCTTTCTAAACGCTTGGCAAATAAAAATTGCGAATCATAAATGATTTCATTGGCAAGATCAAGTTCCGTGGATTTTTTTAAAAAAAAGATCATCAAATTTGGTTGAAGTGGGGCTGAGATATAGGCATTTAAAGGAAGCCAGTTCTAAAATCGGGGCTCTACCGAAATCCGTGCCCCCTCCAAAGCCCAAACAGAAGTTGAGCCTCCATGTTAAAGATACTGGCATCATCCTCCATGCTAAAACTAACCCCTTTTCGATGCTCTCTTTCTGCTGTTCCAAGTTCAAGTCACTCTTCTTCTGCTGCAATGGGTAAAGAAGGTTTCTTATTGGACACTTTACTGCTAGCCGATTGAATACCTTACCTACTATATTCCATTGAATAGGGCACTACTCGGTTAATGTAACCATCGAATTGATTTATGGGGCGCATGGGTTGTGGGTTGTGCATCGAATTGGTTAATGAACCCATCGAATTGATTGATTTTTGAAATTTTGTGTTTAGTTGATATTTTTGATTTGAGCACTCCCCTAACGTTTTTTTGTATCTGACTTTAGGGGCTTGAAATTGAACTGCTGACTTGCGCCAGTACTTTTCGCTTCATTCGATATGTTTCAATGATTAAACTTGTTTTTTCATTGAGTTTGTATACAAAAATGCATTCAAGAAAATGAAGTCGCCATCCCTAAATTATGCATGGTGCTGATTGGTTGGCCAGTGGTGGGCATGATGATCGAGCTCTGGGGCTTCGTCCTCCTATTTGGGTTCTTTCTCCTCTCTCCTCCCATTTAGAGGCCAACATTGGACCCTTAAAGCGGCTTCATTCCGGTGGCTGTGAACTTCCTGCGCAGGATACCCATCATCGGCACCCTCCTCAACCTGCCCGGGCTCAGACAGGTGCCTACTGACTCACTTTTTTCTCAGTCATCTAATGAGGTCTTCAATTGGCGATTGTTTAAGGTCCTAGATCGATTAGCACCCGAGTCCAAGTACCCCGTCTGAAGTTGATGCCTTCTTCACTCCAAGGATGCCCTGCATCCTGACTGACTCAGAGCAACTTTTCGTCTGCTCCTCACAACTTGCGATTCAGAGCCAAAAAGCTCTGCAGTTTGATGGAGGAGCGGAGATTTGTGGTGACTCAAAATTGATTCTGTGCTCACTAATCTTTTGTCGCTTTCAGTGGTGGTGTTGCCGAGTTCTGTTGAATGAAGGATATTGGAGTTTTTTAAGAAAAGTATATCTAACTAAAATAACCGACCAATAAAGAATTTACGGTAAATTAACGGTTTTTAACGATTGTTGTTCACTTATTTAAGGAAAGTTTAATAGCTCCAGAATTATTTTTTGAAAAAATTCTTTAAGATTCAAATAAATTGGTTTAGTTGTCTTTAAGATTTTATGTTTTTCAGTTAAAAATCAGCTAAATTTATATTACATAATTGCGCAGACCATCAAACTTAAAATATCCAAAAAAACATCTGTGATGTATTGTTTTTGGTTTTCTTTGATGCTTGTCTTAATTTGTTTGAAGTAATATGCTTGATCAATTTCGGCAATTTTGCTTATTACGCATATTGAGAAAATCGCAGGCATTGAAAGGGCACTGTAGAGATTAATCGCAGGAACTTTAAAATACTGTGACAAAAATGTAAGCTTAAAGACGCCATAGAATTAAACAGATCGAATTAAATAAAAGAAATAAGCCTTTGCTGAAACACCAAACTTTCAAAATGGAGTCTAAATTATGAAATTGCCCTGGGAGCCTTCCACAGTCAGCTTCTAGTAGCGCCCGCGCTTGGTCGGCGATCCGCGCGGTGAGCCTGCAAACATGCATCCTTGATCCTCCTCTAGACGGTGAAGAGGAGATGGAGGGCCCTTACCACGTCCGCCACCGCGCCCACCGCGGCCCCGTGCCCCACCGCCCATCTCCTCGCCCTCCCGCTTCCGGCTGTCCGGTCGACGCCAGTACGTCCTCTTCAGCTCCTCGTACTTGCTCTGCAAGTCACAAATTCAGCTTTGTTTAGCTGGAAGAGGCAGAATGACGGTCGAGACAAACGTGGAACTGGTATCAGACTACTCTATGGACTCAGATAGGAGCAGTGTGAGTGGGAACCTTGGCCTCCTTCTCCTCAGCCTCGTCCTTCCAAGCATGGCCGGCGCCCTTAATCTGCTCACGCAGGCGCATGAGACAGCGGCCGCCCTCGTTCTCCCCGTCCCACATCTTCGGCTGCCCGGCCTCCATTCGCGGCTTCCGCCACCCCGTGCCCCACACCTGCAGTTGATGGGGGCGGATTGATTTGTGATAGTTGGATTTTGAAAGGGGCAAGAGTTGTCTTATAGAGGCCATAAAAAGATCTAAGCGAGCAGAGAAAGGTTGAGTACCTTGTCCTGAGAGGCCATGGCAAGGTAGATGGAGTCGGAGAGGACGAGGAGGTTCTCGATCCAGCGCACCTGCTCCAGCTTCAATCGCTGGGCCTCGTCCAGGTGCTTCAGCTTTACCTACAGAGATGGTTTGGGTGGTGGAGAAGGGGTAGAGGAAAAGGACAGCCAACGACGTCCCAAGCAGCCTGGTCGAAGTTCTTGATCTTCTCAAGCTCCTCCTCCGCCTTGGCCCTGGTTTCTGCGGTGCGAATCTTCTCTGCCGTTTCCAGGTCCCCGAAGGTCTCTGCCATTTTGAACCTCAAGTCGAAAAACCCTTGCTTTTTGCAATTTTAGGTTTTTCTGGAATGTATTCCATCTTCGAGAGTAAAGTACCCGATAATCAATAAAAATCTCCTAAATTCCAAGATAGGCTAGATTGGATTGAGAAAGAAAGCTAGCCATATGTAGCGTTCGGCAGACTTGTGCTCCAGGCCAGCGGTGTCCTTGATCTCGGTCTCGTAGTGGAGCGAGAACGGATCCTGTGGCCCTGGATTGACCGAATACTCCTCATTTCGCACTTTCCAGCTCTTCAGGAGCAAAGGAGGAAGGCTCTGTTATGTTTCAATTCTGAGCAACTGCGTCATTCTAGCTCTATCAATCCAATGACTTAAATGCCCATTTATAAATAATAAAAACTATCATTGTCCTCAAAATGCTTGAAAATCAGCATAAAAAGCTCCAACCGCCAACAACGAGGAACTCCTTGAGGTTGTCCAGGTCGACGTCGTCGAAGTCGTCCAGCTCCAGGCCTTCGCTCATGCCACTGGCTATGGCCACCTTGCGGAGCTTGGCCTTCAGCCGTGTGTTCTCCACCTATAGCTCAGCCAGCTTCAGCCCCGAAAAAGGAACTGGAATGAGCAGAGCAAGCCTTGAGCTTCCGGATGCCCTGTCGAAGGCCGTCGCGATCCTTCTGCAGGGACTCCAGTGAGCCTTTGAGCAGCTCCGTGTCCTGCTTCAGGAAGGCCAGCTCCTGCTGCAGTCGCTGGATGGCGCCCACCTCAGCACTGCCTGTATTCAAACAGTTTCTTGCCCTTGCGTACTACTGCTAGATTTTGAAACAAACTCAAATAACTAGTCAGCAATTGCAGCTCTATTCCCAAAATTATTAAACACAGCTTGAAAACTCTCCATTGCTGCTTGTGTCCTGCCAGTGAGCAGTGTGATAAATTGAAACGCATGAGAGTTGCATTGAAAGGGGAAAAGCAGCATACCAAGGCCGTTCTGGCCCAGGAGTGAAGGGGCTGGGAAGTTGTTGAAGACCTGGCCTTTGGAGTCTTGGAGGAAGGATTGGGCAGAGCGGCCACCGGAGTACACCATCGCTGGTTGTAGGAGGGAAAGTGGGAGCAGAGGAAGGAATGGGGAGGCAGAGTGAGGCGAAGTGGCAGGCTGGGGGTGTGGCCAGGGCAAGCGCAAGCGCAAGTAGTGGCTCAAGGTCCATGCATGGGCCTTGGTCCCCTGAGCTGCGGCAAACGCATGCCAGCTACCGCATGGACTGTTCGGAAGATGTTGGCCCCATAAGCGATTTTCGGAACTAAAATTTCAATAGGTAGTAGTTTACTTTGCACTTTTGTTTTGCAGTTAAAATTCTTTCTTGCATCGAGTTCGCATGCGCAAGAGCAGAGCAGGGTTTTATCATAAAATCTAGGAGTAGAGATGGAAATCTTGTCTGAGATATTGTACAAGGTCAAGGCAGTCGCGAGACTGGGTATAGCGAGAGAGCTTGACCAAGACCAAAGCAAAAGACGCCATTCACAAGGCTCATCACAGTTGACGTATCGACTTTAGACAATTTGTGAAATTTAGTTTTGCAGATAGATTAGACAAATAAGTTTAGAATTTTTGAATGCAAATTGGTTTATTTAGTTACAATGCGTTGAAGAAAAATGTTCGGATTGGAATAGATTGAAAAAACATCTTCATCCCAAAGGCCGGCCGCCGACAATATCCATACCCATATCAAACATATTAAATTGTGACAAAAATGATAAACGAAGGATCAGTTAAATTAGGCAATGTTTGCCAAAGTTAGAAGCCAAAAGTGATGGGCAGAAGAGGATTGAGGACGGAAATGCTTAATGAGCGCTCTCGCCCTCATTACATCTTTTCAACTGCTCCCCTGCGAAATCCGCCAAGACGCTGTCTTCGGTCTTTGAACTCCTTTCATTGCCTCCTCCTCTTTCCCTCCCACTGTTTTAACCAACAAGTGTTATAAAGGCAGCGCCTGATCAAAGAACCATCCAAAAAACTGAAACTTCTAATTACTGCACACCCCTCTATTTCAATGGGCTAATCAGGCACCATGCATAATTTAGGGATGGCGACTTCATTTTCGAATGCATTTTTGTATACAAACTCAATGAAAAAACAAGTTTAATCATTGAAACATATCGAATGAAGCGAAAAGTACTGGCGCAAGTCAGCAGTTCAATTTCAGCCCCTAAAGTCAGATACAAAAAAACGTTAGGGGAGTGCTCAAATCAAAAATATCAACTAAACACAAAATTTCAAAAATCAATCAATTCGATGGGTTCATTAACCAATTCGATGCACAACCCACAACCCATGCGCCCCATAAATCAATTCGATGGTTACATTAACCGAGTAGTGCCCTATTCAATGGAATATAGTAGGTAAGGTATTCAATCGGCTAACAGTAAAGTGTCCAATAAGAAACCTTCTTACCCATTGCAGCAGAAGAAGAGTGACTTGAACTTGGAACAGCAGAAAGAGAGCATCGAAAAGGGGTTAGTTTTAGCATGGAGGATGATGCCAGTATCTTTAACATGGAGGCTCAACTTCTGTTTGGGCTTTGGAGGGGGCACGGATTTCGGTAGAGCCCCGATTTTAGAACTGGCTTCCTTTAAATGCCTATATCTCAGCCCCACTTCAACCAAATTTGATGATCTTTTTTTTAAAAAAATCCACGGAACTTGATCTTGCCAATGAAATCATTTATGATTCGCAATTTTTATTTGCCAAGCGTTTAGAAAGAAAAGATTGGGTGGGCATTTAAACTTTTGTTCCGGGCGAGTGGCCGAGTGGTCTAAACGGCGTCCGATATGCGAAGTTATGCGTCATCGGGCCTGGTTAGTACTTGAAAACAACACTTTCAGTTAATAAAGAGCAACGTTTTCTTGTTTTATCTTTGCAATGATGCCAATTTGAAATGTGGTTGCTGTCCACTGAGCCATTTTGAAACATGACTAGGGTGAGTAGGCCCAATAATCAGCTAATTTCAAGCAAAACCGGGCAATGGAGCTCATTTGCTTCGCCAAGATCTATTAAATGCTTCAAATAGCCCCAGCTCTTCTTCCACCTGATTTCTGCTTTTCATTTTTCAATAGATTTCCTCCCAATTGCATGCATCCGACCTACTACTTACATCATGCGAGAACAAAAATCAATACATTTAGCCAACTGATAATCTAACCAGATTTTCAAAGTTTCAAAACAAATACATTAATTTATGCTTTAATACTATTAATCACACAATCTACCGAAATCAAGGTAGTGACATTGGAAACTGGCTTAGTTGAGCATCCACTCTACCAAAGCTGGCACTCATCGTCCATGGTTTTAGTGAGGGGAGGGAGAGAAAGGAATTGAACCTGTACAATGGTGACGAAAGAGATGCCCATCCAGAGTCCCAGGATCCCGCCGATAGAACCCAGCAGAGATCCACCAGTCACTTGCTGATACCGTTCCACTATCTGCATCAGTAGCTGTGATGAGGCAGGAAGATGAGCCAGAACCCTGCTCCGTACCATAGCGTTCATGTCTCTGATGGATATTTCCAAATTGGTGTGTGATTTGAGCGAGGAGAAGTCCCATTTTTTCTTTTCCTCCGAAGTTAAATAGGCATCCGCGAACTGAAAAATATATTGAAAAATGGTTCAAAAATTTATTTTATTTTTGTTCAAATGATTAAGATTTATCAACAATTTTTAATTTTGAACCCATATGTTGAGTTGAAACTTCACATAGTACTCCAGGGCCTCCGCCCTCATTACCCCGAACTTCTATAGCTCTGAATTCTTTGTTATGTGCATTTTTCGGTTGGGCTATACCGTGGGGGGGGGGGTGATTTATGCGTACACCTAATTCAATCAACTACAACTCAAGAATTACTCAATATTTTTTGACGAAAATTTATCACAAGTTGCTTCTATATGTCCACTACATTGTGTTAAATTTTTGTGCCAAACGGATTTATGGTCGTTTGTTTATGACAATTTTTCTAACATGAGTCCTTTTACTGTTGCCCACTTTGCAGAACAAACCTTTTATGGGAAAATAATTTAAATATGTTCATGATTTTGACTATCCTTCAATATTAAAGCATCAAAAAATGGCCAAAATGTTTTTGGCATTATTTGTTCGATGTAGGTGGTGATATTTCCTTTCAATTAGAAAAAAATCAATTTTTTAGGTCAATATTAATCATTATGGGCAATGCTGTGCAGTACGATGACTCATGTTAGCAAAATTGTCATAAATCGACGACATTGAATCCGTTTGGCACAAAAATATAACACAATATAGTGGACATAAAGAAGCAACTTGTGATAAATTTTCGTCAAAAAATATTGAGTAGTTCTTGAGTTGTAGTTGATTGAATTAGGTGTATGCATAAATCACCCCCCCCACGGTATCAATAGTTCTAAACAAAAACGGCTAAAAGTAAAAAAAATAATGTAACATAATAATATAACGTTTTTTAAAAACCTGTCAAAGGTCATTCGGGTTTGGAGGAAGGGCTTGAACGTCCAATCCGTGCTTCAAGAGTTTCCTGCCCACCATTGAATAACGCAACTCTTCCATTGCTCCTTCTGACAGCCAGTTACTGCTGGAAACTGAAAAAGGACGGATTTTAAAGTATTCTAAATCTTATTTCACTACTCCGAAATTTTGCCCAACCTGATACCTCGAAATCACTTTCATAGCAGGCATCGTTGCAGTGAAAGACACACTCAGTGTACACTTTGTTCAGTGCATCCAGTTTCGTCTTATTCTCATTACCTCCCTTTGAAGTCCAGCTAAAATATATATAATGCTTTTTTGCTCATAAGCGATAAAATTGGCTTGGGTGGGTCCTGTTAACCAAAATGATTTGGGCCTTAGGTTACAAGGCTGGAGGTTGGCAAAGGAATGTTTGTCCAAAAGACATCCGCAAGTTTGGTAGTAGGCCCAGCGTTCGCAGTCCGTCGTACAAAGTTTGCGCGAATACCATTCGCCTGA
This sequence comes from Ptycholaimellus sp. GST1_10, assembly GCA_030248095.1. Taxonomy (NCBI): domain Eukaryota; kingdom Metazoa; phylum Nematoda; class Chromadorea; order Chromadorida; family Chromadoridae; genus Ptycholaimellus; species Ptycholaimellus sp. GST1_10. The sequence goes on from JASANA010009084.1 coordinate 10,026, forward strand.
AGCTCAATTCAATCCTCCACCAACCCCCGACTCTACTGTAAACAGTAAAATTAAGCAAAAATTTTATTGAATCGATTTTCAGCCCTGAACTGAAAATAAACAATTTTTTGGTGTTAGGCAACAGTGCCTCGTTTATGAAAGTTTGATGGGGATAGAATTGCAAAGCTTGCAGACTTGGATAGGTGTGAAGCGTGAAGTGCTGGGACAGGCGGCAGGGCGGCTGAGCCAACAGCGGCAGAGACTTGAGGCGATGCTTTTGCAATTTGCTCGACAGCTTCACCTTCTTCCCCGACTCTAGCAGCACCCAGTCTCCGTCCTGATGCCCTGACGGTGATCGAAGGGATTCCAGTCATTGGAAGCAGCAACCGCCAGATAGGGCCCTGTGGTCAGCTGGGCCGCAAAACCCACCTCCGGGTAGTTCATCACCAGTGTGGGCAGGTAGTCGTTCACCTGAGCGTCTAGGATCAGGTACAGCGATTGCCCTTTCAAATTGCCCCTTGCTTGGCCTCCGTAGCTGCCCAACCGATAGACGTCTTCCAGGCTCCAAGAAGGAGAAGGCAGTGCATACCCGGTTTGACTGTGACACTGGCGTTGACTTGGAGCTGAAGCAGCGTCCCAGGTCCTGGCTGCAGAGCGGCTTGATGCTGAAGGGGGCCTCAGAAGCCGGGTCGTAGAAAGGGCCATCGGTGCAGATCTGCCCACGGAAATTCGCCAAGCCAAGCGACACGCGGAGAAAGGTTGCCTCGCAGGGAGGGCTGAGGCGCTCCATCAGCTCGCTGTGGCTCAGGCCGCTGCTTTGCAGCCATTCTGCGAAGTCCATGGCAGCCGCAGCCCGTGAAGTATTCGTGAACAGCTGAAAAAAACCCTCAGTGCTCATCATAATTGATGTCCTGATGCAGTCCTATTGGTTATATTCTTATATAACTTTTTTTCTTCTTTTTTCTATTGACACTTATCCGCTCAATCTCAAGTGTGCAACGAAAAAATACTTGCAAAAAAACCTTTTTGTCTTTTTAAATTAATCGATTTTAAAAAAATATTTTTCATAATAAATAAAACAAGGGTTTGTCATACTGAACGTTGCACTGGATAGCGCGTATAGTCGCCCATTGTGCTCATCAGATACTGCGCTCGCTCCATCGACAGATTCATAGCCTTGCGTCTGAAACTAAACAGTCTTCATCTGCATCAGACTTTTGCCGTGGTTGAATCAATAAACAAGTATAGTGGTGCAAAACCCAACAATGGTGAATGTTTTTAGGCCTAATGCTAGATTTTGAAATGGATAATGATTTTGCTCCTCGCAGTAAAAACCATTCTCTGATTCCTTTTGCCTTGGAAAAAGCAACATCTTATTGAATATAGTTTATCTTTTGAATTTTTTCATTTCTAAAAAGAGGGCCATCTCTAAAGACTGATCCGTGGTCAAAAAACAAAGTCTTGAATCTGTCAATGAACTGCTACAACATTTGTGGGCAAGTTTGCGCTGGCCTTTGGTCGGAGATGCGATTGAAGTTGCAGAGCGTAAGGTAGGGCCAAGGGATGGAGGACTGACGCTCCAGGAAGACAGCGTTAGTCCAGTTCTCCTCAGCCAGGTAGGAGGAGAGGACGGTGTAGGCATTGGCGAGCATGGCCAAAAAGAAAATGCAGATGACGGCAGCCCATGCACTGCGAGATTTGGCGCTCTCGGAGTTGGCCATCTCTGCTGGGCCATGCATCGTCGTCGTTTTTGACCACTCTTTGACTATTTCCATCGCTCAGCTTATTCTATCTAGTATGAGTCTTAGAACAATGTTTGTCTTAATATTTTCCTTCTCCATGATTCTATGACTAAACTCTGAAACCAAATACATTGAATTCAAAATCAGTTTCTTATCAAAATCTGTCCAATGCCACGGATATAGTTGGAGTCAGTGGCGGTTTTCGATGGATACGTTTCAAAAAAGTTTTTCCGCCAGTCAGTCAGTTATATAATTGGGAAGGAGGTGTGCAAAGGTCCATTTATGAAGTGGTAGTATTGTAGGCAGGGAGCTAATTTGCTGTTCCTTTTCAACGCCTGAAGTGTATGCCTGCTCATAACGATCGCGGAAAATGAATATAATTGTCCTATCTACTGACCTGACCATGATGGTGTTTGTTCTCGATGAAGTTGATAAAATTAGGCAGAAAAAATTTGCCATTGCGTGATAAACCCTCTCCTAGGAGACGTTCTCCAGCGACTACATCGGCTTTTTTCTATACAGGGCTGATGACGCGTACCAATAGTTGATTTGCCCGATTTGCAAGCAAGCAGCCCCTCCATTTCAAGGCTGACGTCTGCCGCCTGTCCTTGTTAGTCAGCTAAAAGCTGGCCTTGCTAAGAAGTGAGGAGGTGCTACGGTCTACTTATGGGCAGCCTAATAGCCCAAATAGCCCACGCGTACCAATAGTTGATTTGCCCGATTTGCAAGCAAGCAGCCCCTCCATTTCAAGGCTGACGTCTGCCGCCTGTCCTTGTTAGTCAGCTAAAAGCTGGCCTTGCTAAGAAGTGAGGAGGTGCTACGGTCTACTTATGGGCAGCCTAATAGCCCAAATAGCCCACGCGTACCAATAGTTGATTTGCCCGATTTGCAAGCAAGCAGCCCCTCCATTTCAAGGCTGACGTCTGCCGCCTGTCCTTGTTAGTCAGCTAAAAGCTGGCCTTGCTAAGAAGTGAGGAGGTGCTACGGTCTACTTATGGGCAGCCTAATAGCCCAAATAGCCCACGCGTACCAATAGTTGATTTGCCCGATTTGCAAGCAAGCAGCCCCTCCATTTCAAGGCTGACGTCTGCCGCCTGTCCTTGTTAGTCAGCTAAAAGCTGGCCTTGCTAAGAAGTGAGGAGGTGCTACGGTCTACTTATGGGCAGCCTAATAGCCCAAATAGCCCACGCGTACCAATAGTTGATTTGCCCGATTTGCAAGCAAGCAGCCCCTCCATTTCAAGGCTGACGTCTGCCGCCTGTCCTTGTTAGTCAGCTAAAAGCTGGCCTTGCTAAGAAGTGAGGAGGTGCTACGGTCTACTTATGGGCAGCCTAATAGCCCAAATAGCCCACGCGTACCAATAGTTGATTTGCCCGATTTGCAAGCAAGCAGCCCCTCCATTTCAAGGCTGACGTCTGCCGCCTGTCCTTGTTAGTCAGCTAAAAGCTGGCCTTGCTAAGAAGTGAGGAGGTGCTACGGTCTACTTATGGGCAGCCTAATAGCCCAAATAGCCCACGCGTACCAATAGTTGATTTGCCCGATTTGCAAGCAAGCAGCCCCTCCATTTCAAGGCTGACGTCTGCCGCCTGTCCTTGTTAGTCAGCTAAAAGCTGGCCTTGCTAAGAAGTGAGGAGGTGCTACGGTCTACTTATGGGCAGCCTAATAGCCCAAATAGCCCACGCGTACCAATAGTTGATTTGCCCGATTTGCAAGCAAGCAGCCCCTCCATTTCAAGGCTGACGTCTGCCGCCTGTCCTTGTTAGTCAGCTAAAAGCTGGCCTTGCTAAGAAGTGAGGAGGTGCTACGGTCTACTTATGGGCAGCCTAATAGCCCAAATAGCCCACGCGTACCAATAGTTGATTTGCCCGATTTGCAAGCAAGCAGCCCCTCCATTTCAAGGCTGACGTCTGCCGCCTGTCCTTGTTAGTCAGCTAAAAGCTGGCCTTGCTAAGAAGTGAGGAGGTGCTACGGTCTACTTATGGGCAGCCTAATAGCCCAAATAGCCCACGCGTACCAATAGTTGATTTGCCCGATTTGCAAGCAAGCAGCCCCTCCATTTCAAGGCTGACGTCTGCCGCCTGTCCTTGTTAGTCAGCTAAAAGCTGGCCTTGCTAAGAAGTGAGGAGGTGCTACGGTCTACTTATGGGCAGCCTAATAGCCCAAATAGCCCACGCGTACCAATAGTTGATTTGCCCGATTTGCAAGCAAGCAGCCCCTCCATTTCAAGGCTGACGTCTGCCGCCTGTCCTTGTTAGTCAGCTAAAAGCTGGCCTTGCTAAGAAGTGAGGAGGTGCTACGGTCTACTTATGGGCAGCCTAATAGCCCAAATAGCCCACGCGTACCAATAGTTGATTTGCCCGATTTGCAAGCAAGCAGCCCCTCCATTTCAAGGCTGACGTCTGCCGCCTGTCCTTGTTAGTCAGCTAAAAGCTGGCCTTGCTAAGAAGTGAGGAGGTGCTACGGTCTACTTATGGGCAGCCTAATAGCCCAAATAGCCCACGCGTACCAATAGTTGATTTGCCCGATTTGCAAGCAAGCAGCCCCTCCATTTCAAGGCTGACGTCTGCCGCCTGTCCTTGTTAGTCAGCTAAAAGCTGGCCTTGCTAAGAAGTGAGGAGGTGCTACGGTCTACTTATGGGCAGCCTAATAGCCCAAATAGCCCACGCGTACCAATAGTTGATTTGCCCGATTTGCAAGCAAGCAGCCCCTCCATTTCAAGGCTGACGTCTGCCGCCTGTCCTTGTTAGTCAGCTAAAAGCTGGCCTTGCTAAGAAGTGAGGAGGTGCTACGGTCTACTTATGGGCAGCCTAATAGCCCAAATAGCCCACGCGTACCAATAGTTGATTTGCCCGATTTGCAAGCAAGCAGCCCCTCCATTTCAAGGCTGACGTCTGCCGCCTGTCCTTGTTAGTCAGCTAAAAGCTGGCCTTGCTAAGAAGTGAGGAGGTGCTACGGTCTACTTATGGGCAGCCTAATAGCCCAAATAGCCCACGCGTACCAATAGTTGATTTGCCCGATTTGCAAGCAAGCAGCCCCTCCATTTCAAGGCTGACGTCTGCCGCCTGTCCTTGTTAGTCAGCTAAAAGCTGGCCTTGCTAAGAAGTGAGGAGGTGCTACGGTCTACTTATGGGCAGCCTAATAGCCCAAATAGCCCACGCGTACCAATAGTTGATTTGCCCGATTTGCAAGCAAGCAGCCCCTCCATTTCAAGGCTGACGTCTGCCGCCTGTCCTTGTTAGTCAGCTAAAAGCTGGCCTTGCTAAGAAGTGAGGAGGTGCTACGGTCTACTTATGGGCAGCCTAATAGCCCAAATAGCCCACGCGTACCAATAGTTGATTTGCCCGATTTGCAAGCAAGCAGCCCCTCCATTTCAAGGCTGACGTCTGCCGCCTGTCCTTGTTAGTCAGCTAAAAGCTGGCCTTGCTAAGAAGTGAGGAGGTGCTACGGTCTACTTATGGGCAGCCTAATAGCCCAAATAGCCCACGCGTACCAATAGTTGATTTGCCCGATTTGCAAGCAAGCAGCCCCTCCATTTCAAGGCTGACGTCTGCCGCCTGTCCTTGTTAGTCAGCTAAAAGCTGGCCTTGCTAAGAAGTGAGGAGGTGCTACGGTCTACTTATGGGCAGCCTAATAGCCCAAATAGCCCACGCGTACCAATAGTTGATTTGCCCGATTTGCAAGCAAGCAGCCCCTCCATTTCAAGGCTGACGTCTGCCGCCTGTCCTTGTTAGTCAGCTAAAAGCTGGCCTTGCTAAGAAGTGAGGAGGTGCTACGGTCTACTTATGGGCAGCCTAATAGCCCAAA
>JASANA010009086.1:0-37679 GCA_030248095.1 Ptycholaimellus sp. GST1_10
GAAGAGAAATTTGGTCCTACCCAGTGCTCAGATGCTTCATGTTTTGGCTAATCTGTGCCTCAATTTGCAATTATTTGGTTATTTTTGCTAAGAAAACCTCTACCCAACTGTTTCAAGTTACATGGACACACCCAAAAACTCATGGATTTAATCAAAATTAACATAAAACTAGAAAGTTTTGAAACATAAGACAGACGAGCTGCGACGGATAATGCAACCAGCGACCTGATACGCATATGGTGAGATGCGGAAGTGATAACTTTCGAGCTTCGACGTCTTCGAAGATCCGCTTCCATGAGACTCTCTTCAGACCCAACCTCAGACGCTTGACTAAGATGAAGGCGGCGTCAGAGAAAGCTCTGGCTTGGCCAGCCAACTTTCTCCAACTCCGGCTAAACTTTAAGCCGCAGATCTCATAATTTATTGCTTTCATAAGATCACGCCCATCGCATGTGTTGCGAAAGAGCTAGCCAATCAGACTTGCGGGAACCAGTCGGAGAGAACCTGAAGAGGGCCACTAAGCGTGCAAAACGCTAGTCAAGCCCTGCAGCGGCATTTGGCTTGCTAAGATCTGCATGTAGATGGTGCTATTAGATTTCATTTCCAAGAATCTCGCTCCGAAAAGGAAACGACAGCGGCTCCTTGTATGAGAGACTTTTGCGGCCCTGTCCCAAGGCCGCCTGGACTGGAGTGTGGCCTGCCCAAAAACGGCCCCTGGAGTGCGCATGAGACGTCGTAAAGAGGAGCCACCTGCGAAGGCCCCGCCCTTGTTGCTCTAACGAGGCCAGGGGAAGGGCCATAAATCAGCCCACCGTGAAGAGATTACTTTTATTGCCCTGCTGCGTTGCCCTTTCATGGGTGTTGGGTGATTGTAAGAGGATGAGAGGAGAAGAAGACGCCGTTTTAGAGACGCGGGAGGTGGGAAAGGCTTGAGAGGCCGTCGGTAGAGGTCAAAAGTATTCATAACAAAGGCCCCCAGGACACGTTGGAGGGGGAGATGAGATGGGGAGAGCGGGAAAGCGGCCCAGTGTTGTGGCGTGCAGGGCGCTGCGCACACTCTGCCTGCAGGAGAGGGGAGGCGTCAAGGGCCCCCTCACGCAGTGTAACTGCCCGCTTAGACACGCCCCCACAGTGCCCCCCTGTGCACCCCCCTATCCAGGGCTGCCCCAAGGCTGGGCGCACACATTCAGATGGCCTCATTTGCTCACACCAACCTCTACGCGGCGCTGAGACGCCTATTTTTCCCTTAGATTTTTTCAGGGTCCACCAATATTTCCCCTCTCTTTCTTTATTAAGCGGCTATTGTAGCAAGCGGTAGGATGGATAGATCGGCTCGCAAAGCAAAGGCAGAAGCCAGAAGGAAGACACACGAAATGGAGCAGCAAGGCTTGGTTGGGAGGAAAGGCTCTGCCCAGTACCCCGCCACAGCATTAAGACCCAAACCCAGCTCTAAGCCCCCTCAAAGAAGTTTGAGTGCGGGGCGGCTGGACCGATCCACCAAAGATGCTGCGCAAGCAGTGTCTGGTGGGGAGGCCAGTGGACAGAGCAGAGGGGTGACGAAAGCTACGATTCAGACGCTATCGTTGCCGTCCAGAGAAGAAGCGGAGGACAGCGTACGAAGCCTTTTTAGACAAGCCCTCCCTTCAATGAGCCCTCAAGGAGGCAGGGTGCACACCTTAGACCTGGCCAGCCCTTCCAGTGCTGGGCCCAGCTCATATTCGCCTTACAATATTGGCTCTAAGACGGGGGCGGAGGTTTTGAAGCGAGTGTATGGCAAACTCAAATCGAAGGGAAGATCAAAAAGCGCCGGAGCTTTGGCTTCAGAGGGAGAAGGCGCTGACGAAGCGAGTTTTAGAGGCAGATTGGAATCCTCCGGAATAGGTGGGAGGCTTGAGAGTATGACGACGGATGATGACGAGCAGTATTTGTCTGCTGTCGCGTCACTGCCCTCAGAAACAGAAGCGGAAGAAGGGGACAGCCAGGAGAGTTCAGACCCAGAAGCAGTGGCCTTGAGCGTCCTGACAGAGCTTAGAGAGAGGCTGCAGACAGTGAAAAGGAAGAGAGTTGGAGGAAGAGGAAGTGGTGATGGTGGTGAGCGATCTGTGGTGGAGAGCGAGAGTGGAGGTGAAAGAAGGGACTCTTCAGCGGATGATTCGACAACTCCAGTCCCCGCTCCATTAGATTCAAACCCGCGCTTAGGCGCCACTCGCCCACCAGACGCCCCCACATCCGCCTCTCTTACCCCTGCCCTTCAAGCAGACCCTGCGCTAACGCCTGAATTGGCACCCTCTATCTCTGTCACAACTTCCACTCCTATACCCGTCAATCGCGAGCTATTTGTCGAAGGGGTAGGAGAAGGTGACGTGAGTGGGGAGGATGAGGAAGAAAGAGGCCCTGCGTCTTTTCGCCCTCCTGAGACCCGCGGAGGCGGCCTACTTCTCCAAGCCCCAGTTTTGTCGCCTGTGCCTGAGGCCTCTACGTCCGCCCTTTCATCCCCTTCAGTGCCATCGGGAAGAACGGCCTTACAATGTACGCCCAGGGATCCGTCTTCAGTAGATCAACAGACCTCCATGAGCCCTGCCTTTTTAGAGAGTCAGGCTATGTCCCGTTCTAATAGCCCTAGAGCCTTCCTAGCGGACTTCGGCCTGCATCAGGATGATGTGGTTGAGCGTTCACCTGAAGGAGGCGCGTGTGCTACGCAAACGCCCTGCCTCGCCTTGTTCAATCAGACGGCGACTGCTGAGCTTCAAGCCTCCCAGATGCGGATGAGTTTCATGCAGCAGCCAGAGGGAGGAGAAGAGGATATGAGCCTGGTTGAGAGTGAAGATGGAGGCGTAGTTGACAGCCTGGCTGGCCTAACGATGGCTGAACTTATGAGATCCGGAATGGAGTGGGAGGAAGAGAGACGGAGGAACAATGCGATAAGAGAGGCGAAGCATAGGGAGAGAGTGGAGGAGATGAGGCGAATTGAGAGGCAGCAACTGTTAGACTCTATGAACGCCCGCGAATGGAGCGCGGCCGTCAACGCCCCTCCCGTACTCAGACGCACACCAAGACCCACTTACCTGCCTCCACCATCCTACCCTCTACTTCCACAAACCCCTTTTTCTATTCCGCGCCCCCCATTCCAACCTCCCGCTAACTATTCCCCCTCGCGTATTGAGCTCACCGAGTGCAATGCTTCCCTCCTTTCTAGGAACTCGGAGGAAGAAGCAAGGAAAGAAGCAGGGATGAGCACTGACGGAACGAACACGTCCGGCGCTGGAGCTACCATGGAGGCAACCATGAAAGCGTTCATGGAGGAGATGACGAAGAAGATGGCGGCGATGCAGGCGGACCTGCAGGCGGTGAGAGAGGCCCAGACGGCGTCCAGCGCCTCGGGCGCGGTCTCCGACACCGAGATCAGATCCAACTCCGCCGAACAACTGCCCAGTCGGACTCTTGCCGACAATCTGAGACCCAACACAAACTCGGCTGGTTTAGAGCAACAGCCAGCAGCGGCCGGCGGGGAGCGAACGCAGAGAAGGGCGGCGGAGGATCGTCCGGAGTCCCACGAAGAGCCTCGAGATCCACCTGGCCCTGAGAGGCGGCGCCATGGAGCCTCTGGCGGAGGCGGTGGTGGAGGCGACGGCGGCGGAGATCCTGGAGACCCCAAGAGGCCAGGTAATGGAGGAAGAGGAGAGGATGTCAGAGGCAATGGGGGCAGGCGGAAGAGACCCAGCGAGGGGGAGGATGAGAGAGTTGCCTCGAGGAGTAGGAGAGTGCATGAATCCCCGCCGAGATGCAAATGCCGCCAGTGCACCTACCCCCAAAATTATCCCAGCCCCAACTACAAGCCATTAGATTTCACGCTGGGAGTGAAGCCCAAAGCTGAGAGCCGTTTGACAGGGCTGGAGGAGTCAGTGTCAGATTATTTCAACAGATTTGACAAAGTGGCGGACGTTTGCCACGTTTACTGCCCCCGAACTAAGGCCCTCATCGTAGAGTCCAAACTCCATTCAGAGGCTAAGCGTTATTACGCCAATCTTCCCTCAGACGTGAAAGAGCATTATGACCTTTTGAAAGAGGCCATGCTGGAACATTTTGATAACCCCAGCTTCAGACGCATCAAACACGCCTCATTTCAGGCCATTCAGATGAAGCCCAATGAGACTGTGAGAGAATTGGGCGGGCGCATTCAAGAGGCTGCTAGTTTGATTTGGCCAGATGCATCGGAGGGGGAGATGACATCCAACTCCAGCAAAGATTCATTCAGTGTCTCCCAACGAATATGAGACAGCTGCTGAGAATGCAAGCTCCGGAGTCGTTCCAAAGAGCATTGGCGATTGCAGAGGAACTGGTGCAGCAGACGAAGGAGGACGGCATCCCCATGCCCTATCAGAGCGCCGCTGCCGCAGAACAGCCCTATCAGAACAAGGTGCCTGCTGCCTCTTCAACTCAGACTAGATCCGATGCGGGGCAAGCTGCGGTTAACTCTGAGACGCACGGCGCAACAACGGAGGCGGCGGAGAGCGGACAACAGCAACAATTCAGGCAGATACTCTTTTAGATCCAGGGGTTGATGAAGAGTAGGCAACATCAACTCTCTCACGCCCATGTGCTTCAACTGCGGTGGTGATCACGTGGTTAGGGTGCCCTGATGCTGCGAGGCTGCGGAAAGGAGGGACACACGGAGGAGACCTGCCGTCAGAGATGCTACTACTGCCACGACGCGGGGCACAGCATGCCCATGTGCAAGCAGTACAGGGCCATGAGAAGAAGAAGAGGAGGAGCCCGGCGCCTCGTCCGACGTCAGAGTCTCCACCCTTCACCCTCTCCTACCAATGCCAAAGGCGGTGGGAGCGCAGCAAGCGGAGACGGGTATGCTGTAAGATCCGGTAAGCCAGGCTGTTGCATGATGGCAGAGCTGGAGACGGGAGAGGAGATCGAGGTGACAGACTCAACCAGGATGGCAGCACCACGCCAGTCCTTCCCGTGTACTGCGCCCCCCCCCCCCGCCCACAACAAAAAACAGCCCCCCCCGCCCCGCAAAACAGAAAGACCCACACGACCACCAAAAGAGAGAACAAGAAGAACGGAGACAAGCGGGCAGAGTTGCCGGAGATCGCCGCAACTGCAGCTGAGGTGCCGGATGGGACGAACGCAGGAGAGGAGCCGAACGCAGCGGCGGAGACGGAGAAGGAGCCTGTGGAGGAGGAGCTCACGGAGGAGACGGCAGAGACTGAGAAGGCCGAGATCCCAGATAGCCCAAAGACTGCAGAAGACGCCGTGGACGCAGAAGACCCGAAGGCCCCGGAAGTACCCGATGCAGTGGAGGAGCCCGATGTGGTGGAGGAGCCCGATGTGGTGGAGGAGCCCGATGTGGTGGAAGAACCTGAGGGCATGGACGAGTCGGAGAAACCGACGGAAGCGGAGAAACTGGTGGTCGAGCAGAGGCTGACGGAAGTGGAAGAGCTGCCCGAAGCGGAGGAGCACCTGGACTACATGGAGACGGAGATGGAGCCGACGCCGGCAGAAGAAGAACCGGTGCCAACGGAAGACCTGGACCAGTCCAAGGAGCATCCGGAGAAGGTCGCCAACGAGGCGGAGAAGGGGGAGAAGGAGCCTGAGGCCCTCATCATCCGCCTGGCGCCCGGGGTGAACGTCGAGGTCCAAGAGAAGGTGCGTCAGCAGTTCCGGGACTCCATCGCCCACCTCCGCAACTTCGTTCCTCAGACCGCGGACGAGCAGATCCTTCAGCAGCGGCTTCAGAACCACACCATCAGCTACCGTCAGAGCCTTGACTGGGACACGGACAACACGATCGAAAAGATGGGCTTCGCCATCATGCAGCGGGCGGAGACGTTGGAGCTGGTGCTGCACGCCCTCCATCTCGTCAGCGACGCCGAGGATTCCCGCGCCAAGCTCACCTATCAGATTCCGCTGGTGAACGCCTTCTATCAGACCACCACCACCGTCCGCCGCTCCTTCCTGCTCGCGGTACAGGACAAGGTCAAGGACTGGGTCTACCGAGACCACCTCTTCAGAGGTCACGACGCCGAGACCCAGGTCGTCCAGCTGTTCAGAACCCTGCAGCATTACAGCCAGAGCCCCAAGGACACCAAGCGCAGCCTAAGAACTCTACTAGGCTTCTGGATGGTGCTGTGGAAGAAGATGCTGTTCCCCTGCATCTACGCCTATAGCCTTCAGATCCCGCACGCCATGGCGCCCCTCGCCGACGTCCTCAAGTATCTCCGGCGCTGCATGCAAGACCGCTCCTGGGAAGAAAGCCACGAAGGCATCCTGACAATTCTGCGAGAAGGAGCACGGCCAAACCTGCAAGCGGTTCAGAGCCACAAGCCGCAGCCTCTCTGCAAGGAGAAGCAGTACAAGACTCCCTTCGACAACCTCCTCCAGTACTACACGGCCTGCGATCAGCAGAACTTTCCGCCTCTGCTGTCCCCGAGTCAGCTACTGAGGAGTCTGGAGAAGAGGCCGGCGCTGATGGGGGGTTGGGCCGATCAGATCACCCGCGTCCTCCAGCACGGCATCGATCGTCAGACGGCCGTCGACCTGTACTTGAAGGAGCAGGAGGAGAAGAACCCGACCAAGGCGACAGCTACTGAGACTCGACCCGACGGCGTATCCTCCGACGAGAAGTCCAAGGCCAACCAGGAGCCGACATGGACCGTGGTGGACTCGAAGGCGGTGAAGAAAAAGGCCCAGCCTGCGGAGGAGGCCAAGGAGAAGCCGGAGGGGCCAAAGAAGCCGACGGCGGAGCAGTCGAAGAAGAAGTCGGAGAAGGAACCGGAGAAACGGAAGGAGGCCACGGAGGAGCGAGCCAGCCGCAAGCAGGACAGAACTAGCCCTCAGCAGAACTCAGATCCAGGGCAGGTCGTGGCAGTGGAAGAAGAGACCAAGAAGAAGCATCGCCCGAGGAAGTCCCGTTCGCTGGGAGGCCGTGTGAGAGGCAAGGGAAGCAGTGAGAGCCAGTCGGGCCAGGACAGTGAGAAGGAGCGAATGGAGGCCGGGATGAGCCCACGGAGATCGGGCCGAGGAGGAAGCAGAGGTAGCCGAGGGAGCCGAGGAGGAAGCAGAGGCAGCCGAGGAAGCCGAGGAGGAAGTAAGAGCAGCGGATCAAGGAAGAACCGAGGAGGCCAAGGAGGCAGCAGTGGACGCCGAGAAGAAGCCCGTTCCAGCCGTGGACGCCCCGAGGACTTCGTCGCCGAGCTGAGAGAGCAGATGGAGGAGGAGGAGCGTGGCCAGCGCTACGGCCGCACAGAGCCCCGCCGCCAAGGACCCATCGCTTCAGCAGAGCTCCAGCGGTTCCTGCGTAGGTCCCGCCTGGCCAAGTCCGTCAACCTGGAGCGGAGGCCGAAGTTCCTGCCGGCGGGCAACATCGGACCAGGGTGGCACTACGCCGTCTTCCCCATGGACCGCATGTACACCCACGTGGTCCTCGACATCAGCCACCATCACATCTCCTTCGATGCCTGCCAACTCTACCTCGTGGATTGGAAGAAGACGAACTGGGCTCAGTTCTTCAACGAGCTCGTCGCCCTCGCCGACATCATCATGAAGCCCGACGATTTTGGTGGCAACGTCGAGCACCGCAAACTCCTCATCCAGTTTCCCCGACACCTCCTGTACCAGCACCCGGTGGACGTGGACGGCCTCGCCAACACCTTCATAAATTTCCTCAAGCGCCTGGTTAAGAAGCATCCGAAGCTCCAGGTGGGCTGCCTATCGCCGCCGCCCTACCCGACCAACTTCGCCTCTGAGACCCCCTGCACTCACACCAACGCCTGCAATGGCCTGTGCACCAGTGGCCTGGACTATCACCAGGACTACTTCTACGTGCTCGCTAAGATCCAGCGCTTCATCTATTCAGAGTTCAGCGCTCAGAGCAATGCAGCCTATGACAAGCAGAAGAAAGAAGAAGAGGAGGCGAGGAAGCGCGGAGAGGAGCCGGCGCAGCCGAAGAAGCTCAACCCCCACGACTTCCATTACAGCCCGGGCCAGGAAGAACCGGCGTTCTTCTTCCCCTCCATGAACCAGACCCTCTACGACTTGGACTCCCACGAGCTCTCTCTCGCCGGCCACTTCATCTACAGCATGAACGTCCTCGTCAACTACTTCCTCTGTAGTCGGGTGATCCTCAGCGACTACGTCCAGATGAACGTGGGCGTCGGAGCAGTGCACAGGCTGGAGCAGTACGGCTACCTCCCCACCAACTCCAAGAGAAGCGCCAGCTTCATCCAGTGGGCGCTCAGAACGGCGGAGGACCGCAGACCACTCCGCTACCGCAACTACTTCAAGGACCGGCCCCGCACAGTCCATTACCCGCACCTGGCCCGGCAGCGACGCCAAGCCATCGCCTTCGTCGTGTCACCCGGCGTGCAAGACATCCCCGACGGACTCCAGCAGAGCCACTTGACGGAGGAGGAGCGTGAGGAGAGCCGAGATGAGATCCAGCTCCCGGGAGACGGAGGAGATGAAGATGAAGCGGAGGAAGACGTGGAGATGGAAGAAGAAGACACGGTAGCCAGCGAGATGAGATACAGCGGCCCCTGCATCGACCTCGAAGAAGAAACTGAGACCCCGCTCAAGACCCCGGCCATCCCGAGCTGGGCGGCGGCGAAGCAGGCGGAGGAACAGGCGGCCTGCGCCGGCAGAGACGTTCAGATCCAGTGCTCCAACCAAGACCCTCCAGCAGAGGACGTGCTGGCAGAAGAGGTAGTTCCGACAAACTCAGAGAGAACAGTCTTAGAGCCCACGTTGAAGGCGCAGGAGTTGGCTCTGCTGCCCATGGCAGAGCTACGCCGTATTCTCCAGTTGGAAGAGCAGAAGCATCAGGAGCGCCTGCGGAAGAAGCAAGAGATGGAGGAGGAGGAGAAGAGGAAGAAGGAAGCGGAGGAAGAGAAGAAGCGCCAGCTGCGCGAGCGACGCGACGCCCAAGTCCTCATCGCCAGGATCGAGGCACTCCGCCACAAAGATCCTCTCCCAGGTACACCTCCTTCCGACAAGCCACCATCTCAAAGATCCAAAGACACCACATTCTCCACCACCTGCTCATTGTTCCTCTTCATGGCAGTCTTCTTTTCGTGGCTGCCGCTGGCCAGAGCACTGCCAGTCCCTCACGTTCAGGGCACAAATCAGACCCAGCTTGTGAGAGTAGCAAGGGCTAGCACCCTCAACCCCGACGATGGGGTCCCAGCCATGATCACTTTGGGGGTAATCCTCTTCGCCCTGTTCTTGGCCTGTTTGGCCTGTCACTTCCTGTGTCTTAGAACCTGCTACGATTGGAAGTGCTCTTGTGAGCCAAGACAACACCCAAATTGGTGGCTCACCTCTTGCCTGTTCCCCTACTACGGAGCGCTCCACCTTTGCTGCAAGTGCTATGATCTATTAGAGCCTTGCTGCTGCACCGGCGTTCATTGCTGCTGTGCTTCATGCATCTACGTCCACGACAGTTTCTCTAGGGAGGAGGCTGGAGAGACAGTAGAAGAGGGGGAAGAAGAGGAAGCAACCTCAGATCCCGCTGGTGAGATGCGAGTAGGCACGGCTGGTGAGGTGAGAGTAGGCACGGCCATTGCTGCTCAGCCGTGCACGCCCAGACGAAGCACTCTTAGAACCGCTGTTAGATTCCGCCCAGCAGACAATTCGGTCCACTTCGCTGGAGTGGAAACCGGAAGAGAGAGACTGGGGATGACTCAGGTTGAGACTCAGCTGGAAGAAGTCGTTCAGAGAGTGGAGAAGAGGAGAGCGACAGAGGAGAAGCTGAGGATGAGTCAGACAGAGGCACAGTTAGAAGAGGCCGTGCGGAGGGTAGAGCGAGGAAGAGCGTTGGAGAGGAGATTGAGAATGGAGGAAGACGAGGAAAGCGATTCCCAGCAGGCAGCTGCCGATATGGAGCAGATGTTGGCGCAGTTGGAAGAAAGAACGGAGCACGTGGAGTGTGCTGTTCAGAGGCTGGAGGACAGGTCAGTGGATGTAGCGAGACTGAGAATGGAGGTCGGAGAGGAACCCGACGTCATGCTACAACAGCCCCTTTCAACCATGCCCCTTTTCTCCTCCTATTACATCACCTGCACAGCGACTACCAACCATGAGAACCGCTATTGGGGCAACATTTTCCTTATGTGCCCGCCAGCTCAGATCCCTCCAGGGGTTGAAGACAACCATGTCATCACCAAATTTTTGGTGGACTCTGGAAGTCAGGTCACCTTAGTTTCCAGAGTTCTCTTCGCTCAGATCACTCCTCAACCGCAGGTCCTTAGATACAATGTGTCTTTGACGGGCATAGGTGCAGAAGTCTATAAGACCACGGAAGTGAGCTTGTGCTTGCAAATGGGCGGTTATCAGAAGACGGTGAAAGCGAAGCTCTTACCGGCCGCTGACAAGGATCCGATTAAGGGTATTTTGGGCATGGACTTCCTTCAGCAACAGCCTGGGGATGATCCTTTCAATCCACCTCCTCCATTGATTTTGGATGGAGCTAAGAGAACCTTGACGTTCGGAACGGAGGTGATGGAGCCGGGACCGCCTGAGTATCCGTCGTCAGATTGCCCTGAAACCGTTCACGTTAGACACGAGGAATCCTCATCCCCTCTACCCTCGCCAACACCATCACCTCCATTACCTTCCTCACCAGATGAGGGAGAAAGGGAAAGGGAGTTAAATGAGAAGGAGGTGAGGTTTGCCCCGGGAACGAAAGGCGGGAAGGAGAGTGTAACGCCAACTGCAGCGACGGGCGGTGAGAAAGAGGAAGAAGTGTCCTCCATGCCTGCAGATAAGACGTTAGAGCCCATCCCCGACTCATTAGATCCAGGGAAGGAGTCAGGCATTGACCTAGACGAGGATACAGAGGTTTCCAGTGGAGGAGAAGGAGAGGAAACATCAGACGTATTCCTCCTCCAAGAGACCATATTAGAGCCTTATTCCCAGTCCGTTTGGAAGGTGGGATGTGTGGAAATGGCTGGTAAGATAACGGTCGTGGAGAATGCTTTGGACGGCGATGAATCCCGACCTCAAACCACCGTTCCCTACGGGGATTTCACTTTGCCTGAAGGGCAGGAAGACTTGATTGAGGAGAGGGCCTATGTTCCATCGGCAGTAGTGGGCTTCGCAGTGAACGGACAGGCTTGCATTAGCCTTATCAACAATTCCGCCGACCGTCAGATCCTTCCTCTAGGAACCATCGTAGGGAAGGCAGAGAATGCCACTGACTATCCCTTCATTCCCTTGACGAAAGACCTGCTCTTAGATCATCCATCTCAGACAGCTATGATGAGTGAAGGAGGAGAAAGTGGACCCGATGGGAAGTGCAGGGACCCCGACTGTCATCTGCATAACTTAGACATGTCCCATCTTTCCAAGAAGGAGCGGGCGGACCTCCAGGAGCTGATTTGTTCTTTCAAGGACATTTTCAGCAAGTCCAAAAAGGACGTGGGAACCTGCGATTTCTTTCGATTTCGCTTAGAATCTTACCTTAAGAACATTCCTTGCCGAATTCAGACATTTTCGGACTTGGAGACGGCCATTCTTAGACAGAAGATAGAGGAATTAGAGGAGCAAGGGGTGGTAGCTAAGAAATTGAGCAGCTACGCTAGCAAGGTGGTGCTGGTGCCTAAGCGTACGAAGCCCGATGAAGACCTCACCCATCCCGACAATTGGCGCTTTTGCCTCAACCTCATCCCTGTCAATTCCAGTCTGAAGCCTTCAGAGTATCAAAACTGGAACGCCATGAAGATCCGTGACGCCATTGAACTACTGGCTGGATCCGATTACATCTCCATTTTAGATGCCTGCAACGCGTTCTTTACGCTTAAGTTAGAGGAAGGGAGCCAAGACTTGGCTGGATTCAGAGCCTTAGGGCAGTCGTATGTCTTTCAGAGGGTTCCGCAGGGGTTGAAGTACGCCAGTCATTTCTGGCAGTATGCCATTGACACCATCATGGCTGAGTACCTGCAAAGATTCGTCCTCTCCTATGCCGACGACATGGCTATCTATACGAAGCCTCAGAAACACGTCGTTTCTTCATTCTCCCTCCATCTTCAGCATTTGAAGCTGGCCATGCAGAGGTTGAGAGAAGCTGGCATTAAGATTTCCGCAGCGAAGGCGCAGCTCTGTAAGAAGTCGGTCAAGTGGTTGGGCTTTGAAGTGAGAGGAAAGGAGGGAGTTCAGCCGGACAAGGAGCGAACGGCCATTTTGTCCGCCAAGCCTGCCCCAGACAATCCGCGTGCACTAAAGTCATTCCTGGCCGCAGTGCAGTATTGGATGGCTTATTTGCCCAAATACTACCACACCACTTCGCCCCTCTATGAGCTGTTGAGGAAGGGGGTAGCCTGGCAATGGGGTGAGACGGAGGCGAAAGCCTTCCAGGCGACGAAGGACCTCCTATCAGATGCAACTTTGCTGGCCTTTCCACGTTCAGACTCGCAATTCATTTTGCGCTGTGACGCCAGTTATGAGGCTATGGGCTGTATGGTCACTCAATGCCAGCCGGACGGTTCAGAGGCTCCGTTGTCATTCGCCGCCCACAGATTTACACTCCCAGAGCGACAAATGTCGGTGTTTGAGAAAGAGTGCTACGCCATCTACTTTGGCATCCTGCACCACAGGAAGTGGTTTCTTTATCCCATGGTCACACCTATTCAGGTTTTCACGGACCATAAGAGCCACGAGCATCTCCACACCTGTCGTTCGCCCAGTCCCAGAGTGGCTAGATGGAGGTCTCAATCAGTGCCTATTCCTTAGACATCAAGTACGTGCAAGGCGATGCGGCTGCCCACAGACTCCCGGACCTTTTGTCCAGGATTTGGAGTGATCCTTATCCAGGGAGGAAGCTAAGAGAGGATATGGCTGAGAGAGGGCGGAGGAGACGATGAGCTTAGAGAACCAGGGCATTCATCCGCTCACCAATCCGCATCACGAGCCCATCTATACCACTTTCACCTTGGCATCCATTCCAGAGCGCTTCGCTTCAGATACGCCTTTTTCCATTCTCCCTATGAGGCTAAGAAGTGGGAGAGTGAGGGCAGGAGAAGACGAAAGGTTTCCGGGAGTTCTTCCTAGATTGCCTGTCGTTGAAGAGGAGGTGGTCGTTGATCCGCCCGTCGTGGCAGAGCCTCAAAGAACCGACGGCCCCGTTCAGATGAAGAGTGTCGGCTGTCAAACGGAAAACTCCATTCAGAACCTTACAAGGCAGATCCAGGAGGAAGACCCATGGATAGCTAAGCGATTCCATGAATTTGAGACGGGAAGCGAGAAAGTCCTGGAGAAGCTAAGAAAGGAAGGATTGAGAGTGAGGGATGATGGGGTGTTAATGAAGATGCTGGACCTGAAGGAAGTGCCGGTCTGTCCGGCGTCCTTGCAGACTAAGATGTTGCTCGAGTCCCATGACTCCCACATGGGCGGCATGCACCAGTCCGCCGATAAGATGTACACTCAGTTGTCCGCCATCACCTATTGGTTTGGCATGGGCGTGGACATAAACGAGTACACCCGATGCTGTGCTCTTTGTGCTAGTACTAAGAACGCCAACAAGCTCACTACGCCTTTGCTTCATCCTTTGCCTTGGCCAGAGCGAAATTGGGAGCACATCCAAGTGGACATCATTGGTCCATATGAGAGGACGGAAGACGGGCATGTCGGAACTTTGCTCATCATCGACAAAAGATCCAAATTCGCCTTTACCAACTACTTGACTCGATTAGATGCAGATCACGTGGCCTACAAGCTATTAGAGTTCGCCATTTCCATTTTCGGCGTTCCCAAAGTGATAGGCGCGGATGCTGGAAGCGTTTTCACTTCCGCTCTGTTCACTAAGATTATGGAGCAGATAGGAGCGGAGGTTTATACCTGCAGTCCTCAAAATCAGAAGGCGAATGGAGGCTGTGAAGCGGCGGCTAAGAAACTGGTTACGCTGCAGCGCGTCAAACACGTGATTTCAGAGGTAGTTAGAGACTTGAGTGGCATGGATAAATCCGATTGGATAGCTCCGGACAGATTCATCAATCTTTCCCTCATGCCCTATCGTGCGGCCGGCCATAGATCCATCGGCGTTTCGCCCTACTTTGCCATGTTCAAAACCGACATGCGCATGCCATCAGAGGCCATATTAGAGGCGGCCATGAGCTATTCAGAGGAGGAGACCACCCAGCGCCAGATGGTGCTGCGGTTGGTGAAAGCAGAGGAGCGAATGAGAGAGGAGGCTAGAAAGTCGGAGGCTGAGATAGCCGGAAAGTGGTCGAGTAAGATGTATATGCCCGTTGAGATGATGGAGGGTGCGATGGTGAGAAAGAAGGTGGAAGGAAGCCACATTCATAAGAGGGATCCATTGAGATGGGACGGTCCGTTTCGCATCGTTCGCATGGACAACCTCAACCACGCTATCCTTAGATACATCCTCACCCCTGACCTGCCAGACTTCCAGGCGCATCTTTCCAAACTTAAGATCACTCATGAGCTCGTTCCTCTTCCTTGGAACCCAAACTGTGGCATTAGATGGTGGGAAGGCCAGCGAAAGCAGCCATCCAAGAACCGCGGTTAAGAAGGAACACACAAGCAGAAAGCTGCCCAGAACGCACTTTACTACAGCTCCTATTTGAGAATTCTGGGAGGCGCCTGTTAACCAGGGGGGGGTGGAAGTTCAGAAAGGGAAAGAAATGGCTGGGCCCAAGCCCCCCCGGCGGCACTAATGCCTTAGATTCTAATAAAGGCTCAAAAAAAACCAAAAAAAAAACCAAAAAACAAGACTAAACACAACAAAAAGAGAAAAAAACACAGAAAAAAAAAAAAAAACCCCAAAACCAACCAAAAAACAAAACACACAGAACGAGCGGTGGAGGGCAGTCGTGACGGGCGCGAGCGTTGAACGAGCCGCTGTCCAGCCCCCAAACCCATTATATCCTCTGCTTTTTTGCGCATCACATTTTATTGACTCAATTTCCCAAAAACATTTTACCTGTTTGAAATTTTCATTTAAGAATCTGCTGGTATTACGTGTCCATAGCTATTAGGGGATTGAAGAATTGTATATTGTTCAGCACTAGCAAATGCTCCCAAAAATGTACCCCATACACTGTTTCCAATTTTAAGATTCATCCTGTTTCTAACGAATCATGGTTATCCAACGATGCAAATTTTGAGCTAATGAACTATGCCAGTGATGTCTGCACTGAAACTCTGGAAGGTGAGATGGAGGTAGGCATGTACGAGTCACCGCCGTAATTCCTGTCGTTTCAGTGAATTCTGCGCAGTTGGGAGCGATCGCTTGCTTTCCTCCAGTAGTGAGGACAGTCGGATGGGTTGCTGAGAGAGAAATTTGGTCCTACCCAGTGCTCAGATGCTTCATGTTTTGGCTAATCTGTGCCTCAATTTGCAATTATTTGGTTATTTTTGCTAAGAAAACTGGTTGCCCATCGCTTTGCGGTCACCCATTGCGCTTTGCGCCATATACTTGGTTGAAAAGTTTTTTGGCTCTAACTCTGCCAATTCTCAACCAAAATTGTCGTACTTTTTTAAAAGAATGTTCTGAGTTTGCTGCATCCACTGAGAATACTGTCAGCTCTGCCACAAAATTAATGACATTGATTTATATTTTCAAAATTTGTAATAGGGTTTGCCCTTTGCTATGTGGGGAGCGTGCTTAAGCTATGCTCACATGGCCCCCATATATATATAATTATAAATATATATATTTATATATATATATAACACATATAGATACACAGGTAACCGATTACTGCGATTTGATTGATTGTGTGGCGCTTCCCAAGCCAGTTTCGTTGACCTTGAGCTGATCGTGTGGGCGGAAGAGAGTTTAGTTCAGTCTTGTCTATTACCCGCTCCTGTCATCCCCTTTTCCCTGCTCGGTGACTCCCAACTAAAGAGATCCTCGCTATATTCCTGCTGTAATGCACCACAGCATTTGGTAGAACAGAGAGCTTGGTTTGCTCAGCTGTACCCTGCGACCTACCACCTCTACAAAGCCAACTACAATGCCCAGCCCAACTTCCGCCCACAGCACCCTTTCGACAACTTTGGCCTTTGATCTTGCTGCCTTCTAATGATGGCGTTCAAGTCAAACTACTCAAGTCACTGATCTACTGCGACAGGACAGCAAACTGAAACAGCCTGCAATCGACAGCCCTTTGCTTCTCATCCAGACAAGCTCACCTGCAGCGACAGAGATTCACTCAGCCATGGCTTTGTGAATTTCAATTCAACTTTGAAGTCAATTTTCAATGTCCGCTCTTCACCAGCAACATTGCAGTGCCGAGTTTCACACTATCCTTGAATGGATATTGCGAAACTCTCTACATCAACCAGCATCATCGATGATGTCAATCAACGTCATGGCCACCGTACTTTGCTGCAATGGGACTGAAGATGAAATGAAAAGTTCTTTTTGACACCAGCCCACTTCAATGATTTCACTCTATCCTTTTGGATTTTGCAAAATCATTCTATGCTGATGATCAAGACAAGATTCGACTCCGCTGCCTGGCATTGAAAATTAACTGAAAAGTTTCTTTTCATGCCATCTTCACAAGCATTGTTGACAGAATTTCATTATCCTTGAATGGATTCTGAAATTCTCTACTGCTGCCAGCCAACCAGCAGAAACTCTGTCTTCGCTGCCAGAGTTTCAAAATTGGCTTCGGTCAATTTCCAAAACTCACTGCTGCCCACTGCATTCTGCGCTGGCCAACAGCTGCCAGCTAACCAGCGGAAAATCTGCCTTTGCTGCTAGAGTTCAAAAAAATTGGCTCTGGTCAGTTTTCAAACTCACTGCTGCCTGCTGCAATCTTTGGCGGCCAATGCCATTTACAAAATCCTTTTGGATTTGTAAACCTTCAAGCATTGCTGGATAAGACCAGCCCAATTCAGAATCGGCCACTGTCTTTCGACATCACCTGCCTAGATTTACTAATTTCTTATGATTATGTAAATCTTTGAGCAAGAAACTGGAAGACATTTGAAGAAACTGATTCAGAATCAGCCTCTACTCTTCGATGGTTGACAACGACCTGAACAGGCACAGCCTAGTGGACTGCCTCCACTGCGGCTTCTATGGCCTGTCAGTCATCTGCAACCTCAGCCTGCTCACCTGCGGCTAGAAGGACTACTTCATGGACAGCATCAACTGCGAGCACAATGCCTTCAAGGCCTTCGCCCTCTGCGTACACTCCGACAATAACACCAGCCACAAAGGGCCCTCCAGAGATCTATGCCCTCCTCCTTCTGCCTGTCCTTGAAGACAGCATAACTTCTGGACAATTGTCGCTGCCTTTGCTATGGCTTCCTGGATGGCCACAACTGGAACCTGAACATCGCAGACTACAACCCATATGGCAAGCTGGACAGCTTTGACTGCGGCCTCTACCACATACAGTCTGTCATCAGTTACACCAACTGGCCTCTGGGCCCCATCCTGATCGACTGCGGCTACTGCTTGCTGCCCATCCTCTGCTCTGGCATCAAGCAGAACAAGTTCAGTTTCTACATCATCTTCCCGGCATCTGCATCTGCATGAACGCTCACTAGGAAGATGTCCTACCCAATTCCACAAAGGGCCTTCACTATCACCCTCCTCATCTACTGCTCCCATCAGTAAGAGGTCGGTGGTGTACGAGGCCTACGGAAACCTGGATGGCTTCCGCAACAACTTCTGCGGCTACATGACTGCATATGGCATCATGAAGTTCCGCCTCCTGGAAGACGTCCTCTCCAGACCCCAACAAGGTCTCCTGCCCTCCACCCTCCTCCTTACTCCGCCTAACAGTAAGAGGTTGGTGGTGTACCTGGCCTACGGAAACATGAACAGCTTCCCCTACAGCTTCTGCCTGCACGCAAATGGATTGGCCCACTGCAATCAATTTGGCGTCTACCAGACTTTGCACTATTTATTGAGATATGCAAATTCTATCTATGCTTCTTTCAACAATTCCAAAAGGAGGCGAGAGTTGAGCTAAACTTAAAGTTTACATAACTCATTAAAGCCTCTTTTGGAGCAGCCTACTGAGAGCTCTGCACTGACAGCTCCTCCAACACCGCCGCCTGTCAAACTCAGCATCTTACCTGTAATCCTGAGCTGCGTCAATGATGACCTGGCTGTCATCCCAAGCTGCGTCTCTTTCACAGCCTAGAGTCCGTGACAATCTTGCAGCTGTCAATCTGAACAATTGCTCAGCATCATCCCGAGCTGCATCAACCTCTCTGCAGCCTTCAACCTGAACAATTGCTCAGCATCATCCCAAGCTGCGTCAACCTCTTCACAGCCTTCAACCTGAACAATTGCACATAAACCTGAGCAGACAGGACACTGTCATCCCGTGCTGCGGAACTTGGCGCAAATCAATTGGCCAACTTTCCCATCATCAGAAGCACACAGAAAGTACTACTTTCTCTCTTCAAAAGGCACTCATCACTCTTCGATGCCACAGTTGCGCGGCCATCTCCTCATCATTCTACACCAATTAATTGGTCGCCAAAAGAATGATGTGTCAATGCTCTTCAGTGGCCAGCACATTTCTTCCCTGCTCTTCAGCTTCAAAGGACTGAAATGCACCTGGCACAGGCCTCCGGCCATCGGCTTCTACACAGCCTAGTTCATCACGCCCAGTGGCATCCGGGTCGCCTTCGATGGTGACATGAACCAGGCACAGGCCAATGGCCACTTCATCTTGTTCGGCCTGATTCGGCAGGCACAACCCAATGGCCACCAGGAGTTCAGACTGTCCCTGCACTCCCATTTCAGCAGCCTTCCTCTGTGGACTCTGACTGCTGACGGGAGGCGACAAACAGCAGCAACTGAATTACGAGTCAATCTGTCCCTGCAATCCCCCTCCAGCAGCCTTCCTCTGTGGACTCCAACTGCAGACGGGAATCGACAAACCGTAGGACTAAGCCTTAACTGCCATGCTTTCCATCTCCAGCAGCCTTCCTCTGTGGACTCTGACTGCAGACCTGGAAACGGCAATGACGCAGCATCTGTCACTAGCAATTCCTTCACAGCAGCCTTCCTCTGTGGACTCCGACTGTGGTTTAAACTGCAAACTCAGATGCCTGTGGAAAGCCCCACCTAAGAGCTACTAGGAGCCAGCAGGCGGCAATGTATTTGGCATAATTGCTACTCTTCTCTGTCGCCCTTATGGGGGGAGGCAGGAAGACTGCAAGGGCATGCCCTGCTACACTCTGCCTGCCTTGCTGAGGAAGCAGGAGAGCCAGCAGGAACCTATGGCTGGGACGACCAACATGGGAGTGGCATCATGTGAAGGGCTGGCAAAGCCCCTCGTTCCTTCTCTCTTTGGAGGCACAGTGGCCCATTAGTTACTCTGCAAAGGCCTAGTATGCCTTTTGCTGCCTCGAGCCATTGATGGATGGGATGAGGATGCAGAGGAGAGCAAATTTGTTCAACGGAACTCTTTGCTGACGAGCACAGAATTCATGACAGTGCAGGCCTACCAGGTGGCCAGGAATGCGCCCAGCCTACTAGGTGGCAGGTTATCAACATGGAAAGGAGAACAGAACAATAAACCCTCAGCACTTGTTGAGGCCTACCCAGTGGCTGATTCAACAAATGCCGACTACTAGGAGTCAGCTTTGCAGCCAAACAAGTGGCTGATCTCATCAGTGCTGGCCACTAGGAGTCCACCTCGCAGCCTAACAGGTGGCTGACTGGATGAGTGCCGACTACTAGGAGTTGGCTTCTCAGCCAAACAAGTGGCTGATCTCATCAGTGCAGGCCACTAGGAGACCGCCTCGCAGCCAAACAGTCAGCTGACTGGACAAGCGCCGACTACTAGGAGTCGGCTTCACAGCCAAACAAGTGGCTGATCTCATCAGTGCAGGCCACTAGGAGTCCGCCTTGCAGCCAAACAGGCAGCTGACTGGACGAGCGCCAACTACTAGGAGTCGGCTTTGCAGCCAAACAAGTGGCTGACTTCAACAAGTGTGGACTACTAAGAGTCCATTTCGCGGCCAAACCAGCGGCCAATTACAAGTGCAGGCTACTTTGAGCCTGCTTCGCAGCCAAACAGGTGGCTGATTCGACACGAGCAGACTACTAGGAGTTTGCTTTGCAGCCAACTAGGAGGCTGATCCAACAAGTTCAGTCTACTGGACGTCTGCTTTGACAGCCTAAAGTGGCTGCTTCAAGGAAGAACTCTCGGCTCAGTGCAGCATATTACAACTGTTTCGAAAATGCGTAAAGTGCATGGGAGCAACTTTGGGGCAAGTAAGGGCTTGGCCCCAATCACAGCCAGCTTCAACCTTCGCCTCACTTTGCCGCCTGCCAAGCCCTCCTACCTAATATTCGGCACCCTGCAAACTCTCCCCCCCTGCCTACACCCCCTCGCTGTACACTCCGCTTCAGCGCCACACACACACTCTCCTGCAAACCCCTTTGCCTCCACTATCAGGAACCTGCTCCCCCAGTCTTCTCAAGAAAGGCGGCAAGAAGAGAGGGCGGACTAATTGCCCCTCCCTCCGCAGGCCTACATTTTTTGCGCCAGCTGCAAAAAGCCGCCTCCAAGGAGCAGCAAACTGCTGGCGATTAATGACCCGCCCTGCAACCACACCCCTCTTTTTGCTTCCCTCCAGAAAAAGCATCCTCCAAGGAGCAGCTAAGCGCAGACAACTAATGACTCTGCACTGCCACCACCCCCTGCCTTTTTGCGCCCCTTGCAAAAAGCGGCCTCCACAAACACTGGCGCCCATTTGTCAGCTCTAATCGCCCCACTGCCTCAGTGCCAGGATTGTTTAACAATCCCCATCTCTCTCCAACTAATTGCCCTATTCGTCAGCTTTACACAACCTTATTCCACATGCACTGGCTGATCACGCAAAGGGGGGCTTCTTTGGAAGCCTAATGGTGATAAATGAAGCCAAAGTTTTTCCACCAGCGCTCCAGAGAGACAGGCCTCCACATAGCCAGCTTTGGCCTCCACACACAGGAGCATGGCAATCCTTCCCCCGCTTCTCCACAATATCACCACCTCCCCTCCACTATGGCCCTGCCCCAGGTGTGGGGGGAGGATCGGAGGTACCCAGCCAGCTATTCCTCCAACCTCAGTCACTCCCTCTACCAAGCACCTTAACTTACATCCCCTTCCCCCAACACTACGCCACTCTGTCAGGAAGTAGGGCTTCCCCAATCATCACCGAGACCATCACCAAGCCCAGCCATATTTCCCATCCAGAAATAGGCCTACAACGAGTCAACTACACCCACCTGGAAACAATGGACACCTGGCGGTGAGGCCACTCACCCCACCACCAATGATGCAAGCACTACTTCCGCTGCACATCACTGCCGCTGTACTCTCAATACTGAGTTCGCCTCCCCGACCTGCACTTCAACTACAACTTCAGGAAGAGAGCAGTCAAGGGAGGACTCTGGAATGAAATGACACCAATAGCCAAGAAGGTGAAAGCCACTGAAGACCCCGAGACTGCAAAGGAGGAGGATAGGAGAGAGGCGGAAGGAGAAGACATTTGGAGTCGTCTATGGAATGTTCTCAACGTCAACCAGATCGGCCCACGTGTCCTCTGTAGCCTCTCCGGCAACTCCCCCTGCCATCTCCATGTCCCACATCACCTGTTCATGGGAACATTGGACCTCCAGAGGGCTGTAGGACCACGAGCATCTAATCCAGAGCAGCAAAGCTGGGAAGACACCAAGACACAAAGACACTGCCTCTCATTCATCTACTTCCAAGTTGCTACCAAGAAGGAAATGGCAATGCTTCCAGTGCTAACAAAGACCCTTCAAATCCTCGACATCACCGACCGGATGACCAGTGCCAAGAGCTTCTTTCAACACCTTCAACCCTTCTTCCTAGCAACCAAGACCTTGAAAGAGTTCAGAATTCAGACCATGAGGCCCAAGATCTGGAACGCCCATCCCGACTCCGTAGCTAGTCTTTTGTACTGGCAAGGGTCACTGGGAAGCCTCCCAAAACACAACCTCAAGGCTCTCCACTGCTTCGAGTTGTCAGGACTCACTCTGGAACACGTGGCACACAACCTGGAGGAACTGCATCTCCACGGAGGCCAGGGAATGGAGCCTTCACCCAAACAATTGCTCCACCTCAAGAATTGGCTACAACTCAAGAAGCTGTGCCTCCGAGTTGGGGCAGACCGGAACTCCTTCTTTGATGGAGGTTGGGACACCCCGCTCCCTCAACTACAACACCTGGCATTCGCAAAGGTGGACAAGATAAGGGCTCTAAATCTGAGAGATCTGACGCCAAACCTGACCTCCCTGGAGCTCCCTTGGGTGCTCTTGCCAGATTCCAAACCTTCCATTTGGGACATGCTCCCACCCGGGCTGGAAGTACTCCGACTGCAACGTCTGACTGGCCTCGTCCTGGCATCCAAACTGTGACTGTTGGAGTTGGGCGACACACATGAAGAGCTGCCTACTCTAGCGCCGTCCCTGAGGACAGTTCAACTGAACGAATGTCTCTCAGAGCTCCCTTCCACAGTGTCCAAAATGTCTCTTCACAGCAGCTTCCAGACCAAATTCAAGAAAATGACAAAGATCCTCTGAGCACTACCCAACTTAAAGTACTTGGGGCTCCACAATTCTGACTGGGAAAAGATGATAGACGAAGACTATCACACTCTACTTCCACAGCTCACCTCCATCCCCCACTTCAAGACAGATCACCACACCTTTCGAACACTCTGCATTCCGGAAGGCTCCCCCATGGACAATGGATTCCCCATGACCAAGGGTGGCCTGCTGCCACCAAACCTCAAAGCTCTGCAACTCTATCACGCTGGCCCCTTCAGTCAAGGACTCACATGGGATGCAGACACAAGCTCTCCATGTCAAGATATAGGAGGAGCCTGACTCATGCGAATCATGAGATTGATGACGGCAATAGAGCTTCCCTTCACTCTCGAATTGAATCGACGCATCCCTCTTGACCAGATGACACACGTCTTCCAACAGGTGCATCACAGGCAGCCAGAGGACCTGATTGTTCGGCAATTCATCCTACCCAAGAACTACTACCGCTATGTCTTCTCTTAAAGAGGAGGAGAGGAGAGAGGGCAGGCCAAGCTACCACAGGAACATGAGCGTGATCACCAGTCCGGGGACTAGAGCCAATACTCGGCTCCCTTATTTTCCGCCCACACTCTGCCTCTTTCATGTCCTACTTCTGGCCTACCACCATCGTCCTTCACTCTCCTTCTCTACTCCCTTCCATTCTGCTTATGCTGGACAGCCTGATTCGTTCCTCCAAGTGCATCAATGGAAACACCAGCTCCTCATGGAGATCACTGATTGACAAACAACAAGGGAACACATCAGAAGAACGACCAAAAGTCTCAAGACACCGTAACCAGGAAAACTTGCATGGGATTGGGCAGTGGCGCTGAGCATGGTCAAGGTCGCCACTCTCCACTAAGTCCCGCTCTTGCACCCAAGATTAAAGGATCCAATTTCGTCCCCAATTGGCGCTCCTTAGTGATGAACTCGTGCTTCGCGATGTACCAGCAGACAGACGAGACAAACTAAAGCATAGGTTTGTTGTAGCTGAAAGTGATCAGTAGCTGGAAGCACCGCCGGACGCACTATAGACACAAGTCCAACCAAAGTCAATATGTCCACCCTGCCACCCAACTCTACTGCACAGTGCCACCTGTGCCAGAAAACCTTCAACCCGGTCGGCCGGCTGGCTTGCGATCAATGCAGATGAGACCAGTGCCCGACCTGCACTCAAGAAGACTTGGGCCTGCTCTTTAGATACAAGGATACAGTGCTCATCATGACCATCTGCCACTACCTCCTAGATAGGAGCTCTGCCTCCTATCAGTGTCCAGCATGCGCTCCCCGCAACAACGCATCATTGTGTTCCATCGTGGAACAGCTCGTTGCACTAGGAGTTATCCACCTGATGAACTTAGACATACTACTCGTCAGCGAGGAGAACAGCGAATGCAAAAAACAGTTCCTTAATGTTTGCGATGTCCTTTATAAGGAGGCCTGCACCCTGCTGGGACACCATGGAGACCGTCCTCCACCGGAAGCCATCATACTCAACCTCAAAGCGAGAGATGTCTTCCATATGGACACAAACTCCAACACCAGCAACGGAACTCTGGTCGCCATCATGGAGGACTCACTGACAAACGCTGACGTCAACAAACAACCATGCCCATACCCACGGCACCCATGCATCAAGCATACAACAACTGGAGACATGCATCACAAGCTGTTGCTCTGGTGTAGGCCCAACTAAACGATCTCTCTTCAGACGATCCATGACGCCCAGAACGTCAACAGCACCATCAACCACTACTGAGCACCCAACATCAACTACAAGCAACTGCGGAGGCAACGGCGGCAGCAAACGGCATCACAGGCTTCACACCCCCAATGAATAGTTGGCCGGGGGAGAATGGACAATACCTGTACCTGTCCGCCCTTCCTCCCACGATGCCACATCTCCAACAACAGCCGCCACAGACCCTCAATCCTCACCATGGACTTCCCCACGTCCAGCTCCAAGGAGCAATGACAAGGAACCTACAACAGCCATGGCACCACTCTCAGATGCCAGGAGCCATGTACATGATGGGGAACCCGCTGTCGCTAAGCTATCAGTCCATGGTTGACTCCGGAGCAGCAGAGGGAGAAGTGGTTCCCAACATCCAGCCAGTGATGGGATTGCCAACCCCAGTCTACAGCGCATACCAGTACGAGCACTCACCTTCCCACAACTACCTCCAAACTACGAAGAGAGCATCAGACCAACACCATGCTGAGCCCCACCTCTCCCCGGAACCTTCCTTCAACCGCATCATGATGGAACCCTGGTCATCGTACACCCACCCCCACACATCATCACACACCACCAACCGCAGAGGACCTTCATCCCACATCCAGCATACCCTTCACCACTGAGATGGGCTTCTTCCCTCCCACATCACCCACAAGCCCAACCTAGGGTTCCGGACAATCTACGGAGTTCCTTCCAACAATACAGTGCCCCTTTCCTAGTCGCTGAACCAGATGACTCAGTCGCTAACATACTCCGCCACTAACCTCAACTGCTGCCAGGCCGACCCCCCTGCCAGGGAGCCCTGCTCTGCCCAAGGGCAGCTCCTATGCCCCCACACTACGAGGGAGAGGCCACTAGAATGCAGACCCTCATGGAATGCCTGTGTCTGGGAACCTTTGATGAGTTGATCGCCCAACAAGAGACAGCAGCCAGAGAAGCAAACGCCCCTCACCCGCTTGAAAGTAGAGGGCCAGATGGGCCAGTGGGATGCCAACTTCTGGGACAACTATGCTCAATGTTGGCAAACCCTGAAGAGGAACACTCCCAGCATTCCTGACGAGCCACAACGGAACCACAAGGACTGAGCCCCAGGGGCAGAGCGCAAGACCCATTTTGGTGAGCTTGCCTACCCAAGCTGAATCACGCCCCCCGACCCGCAGGGTCATGACCTGACTACCAAGGCATCTTGGTAGACCACCACAGAGCTGTCGGACAGCAGAGGCCCCCTTTCAGGAAGATGCGGCGGTGGGATTCGCCCAGGATGTCTACATTCCAACACCCCCACCCATCTTCCGAGGAAGTCATGGCAGACTTCTTACATGCGGACTCCACTGGCATGGCCCTATCCTACCCAGACCACGGCGTGGTGGGCTTTTGAGCAGGAGTGGGATGATGCTCAGAAAGGCCACCATCCCTAGGCCCTGCCCGACTCGCAGAGAGGGTAGCCTGAGACCCGGTCTCACGGCCACGTTCAGCAGCAGCCTGGATAGAACAAAATCAACAGGTGCCTGAAGCCGGATTAGACTCCCACATGCTAGTCCTCCCCAAGTACCAAGTAAGGCCAACAGCACACATTCAAGCAAACCCGACGCCTGATGACCTGGCCGGATGGATCCCCAGCCCCCCAACCTGCCCACCACGACATGTGGATGACTATTTCCCAGCCCACCGGCAGGATGACAGTACCCACCCATGACATCACAACTGAACCCAACCACGAGCATCTCACCCACCAGTCACTCTGGGAACCCCCACTCTCCGCTCTGCGACAACTCTGCCAGTCGCAGATCCAGTGGCAGCAGAGATGAGCCATGGCAACACAGGGACAATCTAGCTTCAAGATAATCGCCCCCTTGGCAAACCCCCCACTCACCCAGACAAAGGCACTTCAAAGCCGACCCCATCATGCTCACCTTCCCGGCACTACTCCACTCCAATAACTGGACAAGGAAGGCTGACACAAACTGCATCCTCAACTCTGGATCTCAGCTGACCATTGCCTCCAACCACGTTGCCAGACAATTAGCCCTGGAGACATGAGAGGTGAAGAGAATCAGCACCAGAAGTTTTGGATGTAGGAAACAGTGGAGGATCAGGATGCGGAAAGTTAGACTCAATGTTCTGATGCCCAGTGGATTCGAGTTCAGCATGGAAGCCTGGACTCCGGATGGTGAAATTTGCCCTCCCCTCCTCCTTGAACCTCCGATCTGCGAGGGGGATTGGGACCGGATCCATCACAGACATCCCGACTTACTAAACATGCCTCCACAAAGGACAAAGCTTAATAATGGATTTAGTTATTTCACACTCTTTTGATTCTCCTAGAATAAGTGCTTTAATCTTAGACTTTTCGAGCAGAGGGATTTTGCTGACTTCCTCCAAAGCCAAATCCATCGTTTTTCATATTGGCTTTTGCCTCCCAAGTGAAAGTTTACGTCCCCTTTTATAGTTTTTTCTCCCTCCCAAAAACCTATAAATAGCCCAGACTCTCCAAACCCTCCACTCAGTCATGGGCAATCAGCAAGTTTCTACAGCCTAAACTTATCATCCTTCAATCCAAACAGCCCCTACCCCCATCCCCAGAAGTGCGCAAAAAACGTCAGGCTCCTCCAACAAAGGAAATCACCCCTGAAGATTTGAGCTTGGGAAGAATATAGAATATAGCCTTCAAACAAAATAAACTGACAAGGGCAAGGCGAGTATGACAAGTAAAGGCGGTGATAAGGGAGAAAGCTCTAAGAAAGATTCGGCTAAGGGCGGAAGCTCTAAAAAGAGCAAGCAAAAGGAAGTTAAGGGCCAGAAGCAGCCTACGACCACAAGTCCTGGTCTGGAAAAGATCAATCTCCTGGAAATCAAAAAGCCAGTTGTTAGACTAGCCCCCCTGTTCTTCCTCCCCTGGAAGAAGACCCTAGAGAGGACAAGAAGACAAGGGCGTTGGAAGTGGAGGAGGCCAAAAGGGCGTCAGAAGTAGACGAGGAGGAAGTAGTAGGCATAATGCAGGAGGAGGAAGAGGAGGAAGAGCCCCATCTGATGCCCCCCCCCAGCCCCAAAACATTTCACCAACCCAAAACCCTAGCTCTAGTGTTTCCATTCTCCTCCCTTCACCACCCCCTCAGACATTCATTGGTACTAGTGAACTGTGTTTTCACTTCAACAACAAACTACATTTCCCCTACCACCTTCACAAACACTATCAGTTTCCCCCCAGCAAGCCCCACTTTGTACGCCTTCTCTTTGCTCACCCTCTAGACCGTACTCCCCTCATAATCTATACCGACTTTGTAGTCAGTCAGCCATTTAACACCCTCACCCATCCATTCCTGGCCTTCATAACCTCTCCAACTAAGCCTCACCCCTGGATTCCACTTCGCAGCAATCTCCTTCCCTCTAGCAGTATCATTTGATTTACAAGTCCCTCTGGCTCAAAGGTTAACAAACCAAATTCCTGCATTCTTGTGGCCATAGAAATAGTCGCCAAATCCTGGCTCCTTGGTAACTTTGAAAATGACCAAACCAAAGGCTATCCTCGATGGCCGTAACATCCTCCTTGAGCTTCCTAACCATGCTCTCATTGTAGGAGCCACAATGTCCGGCAAAACTACCCTATGTCTAAACCTTTTGAAACAACCTCATCTTTTCAACCCCCCACCATCCTGCATCTTCTTCTACTTTGACCAATATCAGGACAAATACTGTCAAGCAAAGGAACATCTTGCCTCTTTAGGCATTGAACTTTGACTATTCAAAGGCTTCCCTGAAGACCTTAACCTAGATAGCATTGACAAAACAAATGGGCAAATGGTTATTCTTGTCAATGCCTTTTCAGAACAAGCCTTGGCCTCTGCTGAATTGGCCCCAATTGCCATGAATGGATGGCATAAAAACATCAGCCTTTGAATTGTTCTACATTCCCTGTTCAACAAATCCAGCAAATCCGGCACCATCAGTCAAAACATGCGCTGGTTTTTCCTGCTCCCATCCCTTCGCCTTGAATCTCAACTTAGGACATTTGGAGCACAAATTGGTCTTCTTTGTGAGTGACTAATCTATGCCTTCAGAAAATGTCAAGAAGATGTAGACCCTTTCAGCCGCTACATTCTCATTGACAGTGGCCCCCAAACCCCCGATATTCTCCGTATTTGATCCCACATTCACCTTCCCAGCAAACAATAATGCTACACCTAGCGGGCTCCCAAAAAACTATAAATAGGCTAGCCTCAAGTTCATTCTTACCCCATTGCAAAACTATTGACAAAATAATGCTCTACATTATCGCCAATGGCCTTTTCCACTAAGCAAGCCCTTCTTCCTGCTCATTTTTAACTATCCCTACATCCCTCCACAAAACAACCCGGAAGCCCAAGGCTTCTGAGAAGGCAGAACCAGTGGGGATGATGAACTGGAAGTGCTGGTAAAACCAAGAAGCCAAAGGCTGCCCCCAAAGCCAAACAGGGAGCAAAAAAGCAAAAACTACAATGGAAAACATGAACCCTGTCCAGTATTGCAAGGGCAACAAGGATGTGGCTGACCCTGAGCCTGAGATTGCCCTTGTTGTTCGTCAGGTACTCAACCAGGGGCTTCATGATCAAGCAATGATCATCTTTGAGTGGCCCCCGGATGAGTACCATTTCACAGATCCTCACACCATGGTAGTCTATGCCAATCTTGAACTGCGGCACTGCAATATTGAACTGCGATTTCATTCCAAACCTGGTTTTGCATGTCCTGCGATTGGCCAGCAATCTGGCACAGATGGGCCTGGAGGGGGTAGTCGGTCAGCAGGGTGGTCCGGGTGTCGTTCAGCAGGAGCTCGGCATCTTCAAAGAGGCCATGGGATGCCAGATTGAGGGCTAGGGCGATGAAATGCAAGATCGGGATCAGCGCGCAGGGGACAGTGTCCCTGTTGCAGGTGCCGCAGTTCAAGATTGGCATAGACTACCATGGTGTGAAGGATCTGTGAAATGGTACTCATCCGGGGCCCACTAGAAAGATGATCATCCCCCTTGCCTAAATCATGAAGCCCCTGGTTGAGTACCTGACGAACAACAAGGGCAATCTCAAGCTCAGGCCAGGGCCGCATCCTTGTTGCCCTTGCAATACTGGACAGGGTTAGTGTTTTCCATTGTAGTTTTTGCTTTTTTGCTCCCTGTTTGGCTTTGGGGGCAGCCTTTGGCTTCTTGGTTTTACCAGCACTTCCAGTTGATTTTGCAGCTGGTTTTGCCTTTTTAGAAGCCTTGGGCTTCCGGGTTGTTTTGGAGGATGTAGGGGCAGAGTTAACAAAATCAGCAGGAAGAAGGGCTTGCTTAGTGGAAAAGGCCATTGGCGATAATGTAGAGCATTATTTTGTCAATAGTTTTGCAATGGGGTAAGAATGAACTTGAGGCTAGCCTATTTATAGTTTTTTGGGAGCCCGCTAGGTGTAGCATTATTGTTTGCTGGAGAGGGAAGGTGGATGTGGGGATGAATTCCAAGGGATATCCGGGGTTTGGGGGCAGCTTTCAATAAAAATGTAGCGGCTGAAAGGGTCTACATCTTCTTGACATTTTCTGAAGGCATAGATTAGTCACTCACAAAGAAGACCAATTTGTGCTCCAAATGTCCTAAGTTGAGATTCAAGGCGAAGGGATGGGAGCAGGAAAAACCAGCGCATGTTTTTAACTAATAGTCACAAATTTTTGCTGGATTTGTTGAACAGGGAATGTAGAACAATTCAAAGGCTGATGTTTTTATGCCGTCCATTCATGGCAATTTGGGCCAATTCAGCAGAGGCCAAGGCTTGTTCTGAAAAGGCATTGACAAGAATAACCGTTTGCCCATTTGTTTTATTAGATGCTCTATAGGTTAAGGTCTGCAGGGAACCTCTTTGAAAATGGTCAAAGTTCAATGCCTTAAAGAGGCAGATGTTCCTTTGCTTGACAGTATTTTGTCCTGATATTGGTCAAAGTCGAAGAAGATGCAGGATGGTGGGGGGTTGAAAAGATGGTGGGAAGGGTTGACGTAGGGCCGTTTTACACAGGGCCCACCTGATCGTGGGTGGAGGGGCTCCTACCAGACAAGCTGCCGCCTGAAGGTGGACGAGGAGACGGTGAGGGCCAAGCTCCAGCTTCTGTATTGCCTCCGGGAGCACCGAAGCTACGCTAGGGAGGTGGCCAAGTACATGAAGTTCCCCTATATGACCCAGGAGGCCATGCTGAAGGTACGCTCATTTGTCTACTTCTACCTCCTCCATTGGGGGCCTGGGTTTTAAAGCTGGGGATTCAAGTCGGCAGTCTGCTACACAAAGCTGCTGTCGGCCCGCCTGGGCTACGTCCTGAAGGGTTCATTGAATGTGTGGAGACGGACGATCAGGGAGGTGCGGCGTGGCCTCTTCACGGGTTCCTTTTTAGCGCCCCATTTGCAAGCAGTTATCCGGGGGCGGTGTTAGGACTTCGTGAAGAACAGTACGAAGACACTGGAAGAGATCAAAAAGTGTCTGCCTCAAACTGCCCCTACCGTGGCCGTAAGGGCCTATTTGAGAGAGAGGGGGTTGAAGTCGGGCGATATCCACATGACGACCGGTGAGTCGGTCAAGCTGGTTGGCCTGAACAACGAGGTGAGAGCTCAAAAGTTTAAGCCCTATGATAAGCATGACAGTTTAAGCGGGCATCGGCGTGGACTCGTACCTGACCTCCTTCGAGGAGATGTTTGGCAGGCTCGCTACAGTAAGCCCCCTTTTTAGCCCCCCTTTTTAGCACAATAGAGGCCCTCTCTTGAGATCCGAAAAGGCAATGGAACTTTCAGATCAGTCCGACGGGAATGCTCGGGGTGTGTGGGCCCCTCGGAAGGAGGAAGGTGGCGCGGCCGATGAGGATAGAGAATGTGCGGCGGCGGCCTTTTGGAGGAGTGGGGGCGTCAAGGCGGTCCCCAGCTTCTCAGTCTTCAGCTCCGCCGGCTCCTCCGCGGCCAGCTCCTCCTCCTCTCAGCCCAAAGCTCAGGTGAGGGCCCCCTACTGTAGTCTAAGAGGGAGGGAGTAAAAAATATTTGAAGGGGCCGCTGGGCCGCCTTGAGAGCAGCTTTGCTGAGCAGATGGCGGACATCCTGTTCACCTGGGTTTGACTACGTGGTGGTGGTCTTTGCACACAACACACACACAATAAAGCAAGGCCTCAAAAAGGCACAGCCAAACAGCCTTGGCCAAAACTAGCAGGGGAGAACTTAACCGTTAGCACAAGGGCTCTCTACTGGGTCAAATATTCTTTCAATTCTGCTTTGCTCATCTTGGCCACAAAAGGATTTTTCAGAAGGTCTTGAAAGACTTTCTCCACCTCCCCCTTCCACGCTGTGAGAATCAAACGGGCCTCTGAGGCGGCAAAAAAAGAGGGAGGGGAACCTTTGGGCATCTGCTAGCACCACCAAAGGTGGGGTCCCGCCCAGGCCAGAGTCCACTCCATGCGCAAGGGGGGAGCTGACGCTGGCAGCTTTCCGAGGAGCTCTTGCTGGAGCAGCGCTCAAAGAGGTCCTCATCCTTCAGGCCACCTTAAAGCCCCAATATGACACCTGCACACTATAGTCCGCCTTTTAGGCCCCCAGCAAGGGGGGGGGGGGCTTTAAAACCAAGGCTGCTTGCTGGAAGGAGATGGAAAGGGCGTCTGTGCGGGTATACTTTCAACACTCTACCGGTCAGGGGCATTAGCTAGCTCTCTTTTGAGATTTATCAATGGGTCTAGGTCAATTTTTTTTAGTGGCATACAGGGCTCTATGCAAAAAAAATTCATTTTTTGATTTTCTGTTTTGGAAATAGAAAAATGGTTGTTAGTTTGTCCGCAAGGCATAAAATGACAGAAGAGGAAATAAAAATAAGCAAATTCTGTTCGCTGATTCCTATGTTTACTGCAATCATTTCATTCAAACGGGTGGGAACATCCCTCTACTTTGAGCATGGTCTTGATGACCAGTGCGGCCTGCTCCCACATCAGGCCAGATGACATTCCCTCTTTTATGTCATCACAATTGACTTCTTGCCTCACCGGAGCTCACACTGATGGACTTTACGAAATGGAACACTCTGGAGTTCCCAATCCTGCTAATCTCTACCGCAACGTCCAAGCTCTGAAAGAGGTCCTCATGTGAAAGTGGGACACCATGGAAAAGCACAGCTGCAACCTCAAGCTTTAACAATCTTACGTCCCATTTGGTCAATATGATTGCAGCAAATGGTGCAAAAACTTGAGTAAGTTTTTATTTCAATGTCTCTAGATTCGTCTCAATGCCTTGCAAACAATCTTATAAACATCTGCATACATCCAAAACAGAAAATCAAAAATAATGGTTTTTTCATACAGCCCTGTAGGCAAGAAGAAAGGGGGACCAGGTAGAGTACAAAGGAAGTAGAGGTGGGGGGCAGGCGCTTGAGGGTGGGCAAAGGCATTCTGCTGGCGGAGGCCCGCTTCTAAACCAGGCACTTCTTGCGGGCCTTCAGAGTCGCTGGGCTCTCCTCAGTCTCCCTTCAAATAAGCCATTATACGTGGGCAAAAGAAAGCCAAAAAACCTAGGGTACTGGCTGTACAATGAAGATGCTGTTCCAGCGGAACTTGCTCAAAAAACTCTCTTGGCCTGATCCTTGGAGCTCTGGCGGCGCTTCTGAGAGAAATTGCAGGACCTGTCGCCAGTGCTGGCAGTAAGGTTAAGAAGGCCAGGGCGGGCTTTCTGAATCCCCTGTTTCAAAAGGAGGGAAGTATGTTAGAAAGGGCACAGTAAAGTTTGTAGAGAGCAGTGGTACTTGAGCTCCAAAACAGTAGGGAAACAAGTGCAAGAATTAGTGCTAGGGGTAAAATGGGCTCCGGCGGGCTCCAGTTGTGGGGCTTGTCATTCAGGCTCATCGTCGTTGGAGCCCTCGTAGTGGGCTCAGCAGTAGTCAGGGGCTCAGTCGTGGTCGGCTTAGCTGGTTGCTTCTGGCGGTTGCCCTAATGGGCCAAGGCGTCGCGTCGCGAAAGTCGCAGCGGGCATCATCGACATGAAGGAGGCGACGTCCTCCGGTCGATCTTGTAGGCAGCTTGGTTCAGGTCTTGGGCCCAGCGTAGATCTTCTTTTTCTTCTCCATCGTTGACATCTCCAGACGAAGTGTTTCGTGTTCTCGTCCCCCAGGCCGCAGTCAGGGCAGGTGGCTCGATCGGCTCTTCCCCACTTTACCTTCGTAGCTTCCAGCCACGGAGCCCTTCCGAAGCCTAGGCTGGTGAATCCGTACAGCTTCTTCTCTGCCGAGGTGCCCAGACACAGGCTCTGTCCTCCTGCAGACTGGCGGTGGGTGTGCATAGCTGGGATGCTCGCGTTGTAGTCCTCCGGAGTCTTCTCCTCCAGCCGCAGTTTGAGAGCTGCTTTGACCTGAGCGGGCCAGTCGTATTCCCCTTCTGGGAATGGAGGAGGTGGCCGGCAGGGGTGTCCTAGAGCCGGCCGTCAGCTCCTCTTCTGCCCAGCTTCTTCGACAAAGCACAAATGTTCCACCTGCTGCTTTGAGACGGGGCCTTTTGGCCGGCGAGTGAGCTAGATGGCCGATGGGATGCTCCTGGGGCCACCTGCCGAGGTGGTAGAGGCATGAGGCGGAGTCCTTGGCAGCGATGCGGAGGATAGGTTGGAGACCAGCTTCTGCGATGGTTGCTTGGGCTGAGGCGCCTCTTGGCACCCCGATGATACACCTCGCAGCTGCTGTCTGCCTTCTTCTTGGGAGGTCTCGGTTCGCCTTGGTAGTGAACAGGTCCCAGGCTGGGCTGAGGGAGAGCAAAGTCGTTGTCAGTGGGCTCAGTTGTTGGGGGCTCTGGGGCTTGAGTTGTCATGGGGGGCTCTTCGACTAGTAGTAGTTGGGAGCGGGCTCAGAGGAGTCGTGTTGGTAGTTGGGGCCTTCATAGTAATTGGGGCTGTCGTGGGGGGCTCAGTAGTTGGAGCCCTCGTAGTAGTTGGAGCCTTTGTAGTAGCCGGGGGTGTTGGAGGCTAAGTGGGCTTAGTTGTTTTGGTAGTAGTTGGGGCCTTCGTAGTAGTTGGGGCTGTCGAGGGGGGCTCAAAAGTGGTAGTAGTTGGAGCCCTTGTAGTAGTTGGAGGCTTCGTTGTAGTCGGGGCTGTCGTGGGGGGCTCAGTCGTAGTAGTTGGAGCCTTCGTAGTAGTTGGCGGCTTCGACGTAGGCTCAGTTGTCGTCGTGGGCTCAGTCGTCGTGGGCTCAGGAGTGCTAGTAGTTGGAGCCCTAGTCGT
Organism: Ptycholaimellus sp. GST1_10; assembly: GCA_030248095.1. NCBI lineage: Eukaryota > Metazoa > Nematoda > Chromadorea > Chromadorida > Chromadoridae > Ptycholaimellus > Ptycholaimellus sp. GST1_10. The sequence continues at coordinate 34,503 of JASANA010009086.1, forward strand.
TTTAGTAGTTGGCAGCTTCGTCGTATTTTTTTTTTTTATAAAAGGGCTCAGTTGTCGTCGTAGGGTCAGTTGCTGTTGTGGGCTCAGTTGTCATGGGCTCAGGAGTTGTCGTGGTAGTAGTTGGATCCTCGTTTTCCAATCCCGTTGGAGCCCTGGGCTCAGTTGTCGTGGGGGCTCCAGGAGTCATAGGGGGCTCAGTGCTAGCAGACATCTAGGAACGCACTTTGTTAGGCAAAAACAGAGCTCTTACGAGAAAAACGGAAGCAACTTTGACGCAGTGGCTAAACAAAACGGGTATGCAAAAAGGAAGGAGGTTGGAGGAGAGCCGTGTCGGAAAAGCCGGGGAGGGTGCTGGAGGCCTGTTTGACGTTGGTTGGTTGTATTCCGGCCCATCCTCATCGATCCGTCGTCCAGCTGTGAAGGTTGGAGCTGGCAACAGAGACAGGAAGTCTGCCGATTCTCTCAGGTTGTGTTTGGAGGCAGGCAAGTGTAGGTTCCCCGCCCAGAGCTCGGCGGCGTTCACGTCTCCACCTGGGGCAGGAGAGTCAGGAAGTGCTCGGTCGTCTCTTCCTGTGTCTGGCAGTGGAGGCAGGCGGGGCTTGGGGCGTGGCCGTATCTGCTCGCGTGGACTAGAGCCAGGGCGCCCGCCCAAGGCGGAGCTGGTGGAGGCGTACGGCTGTCTGGCGATCAAGATGGCCCAGCGAAAGCACTTCCCCCTGGGAGATGCGGCAGTGGAGGTGGTCTGGAGCAACTGTCCCTGCTGTAGGCTGCATCGTCGTTGACCTGTAGTCAGGCTTTCAGCGCTGTTTTTGTGGGGGCAGGCCAGTCGTAGGCGATGGGAGACGGCGGAGCTTGTCGGAGGAGGCCATGGCGGGGGAGGAGGCCAGGGAGGAGGCCGGGCGGGGTGCCCTAGAGCAGCAGATAGCTCTTCTTCTGCCCAGGTCCTGTTTGACGTCGGTGTAGAGCTTCTTGGTGGCCTTGCTGAGGTAGTTGACAGGTCGCGCATCAGCTTTCCGCTCCCTTTGCTCCCTCCTCTGCCCAGCACTCTAGAGCCGCCCAGCGCTCCAGAGCCTTCAAAGGTGCGCTCTAGCCACCCAAGGAATTGCTCGCCCTTGGCCAGCCATTCGCACATCTGCTTGGGCTCTGAAATATGACCCCATTTGAAAAGCAGAGAGGACAGCGCATAGCCAGCGAAGAGTACAAAGGCAGCCTCCAAGCTGTTGGCGTAGTAGGCGGCGGTACACAGTGGGCCTGGAATGTAATGTTGGTCCGGTGGTGGCAAGGTGGGAGCTTCAATCGATCTCAGTGAGTCCCCAGAAAACAACCAGAAAATGTTGCTGGCAAGGGTGCCTTTGAAGAGAATTTGCTTAAATTGACGTAAAAGTTCTGGAGCCTCTGAAGGAGCGCTGGACAGTACATATGGTGTACTGCCAATTTTTTCAGTTTGCTTAAGTTTGAAAGGGGTATTTTACAGCAGTATTGTCGCTAGCAAGGTAGCAGGTGCAGCTTTTGGGGCACTCCCAAGATTTGCCGGTCACTAGGGCGCTCAGTGAGATCATAAGAATAAGAATCATTTTAGAGCACTCTTTGCCTACTACTGAATGTGTTTAGACTCTGCCACATGGGTGAAGCCCACAAAAATGCACTTCCCAACCTTTGCGCGCTATGCAAAATAAAAAACACTAAAAGGTTTGCTTACTGCTGGCGGGCTCTCCAAAAGCCTTTTCCTCTGAGAAGCCAAGCAAAACAATGTCCTATTGTTTTGATTGGGCGTCTAGAAGGAGGAAGAGTTAGGGTTTCTTTGATCAGCAATGGTATACACGCACCACTTTACCAACATTAAAAGTGGAGCTGTAGCTATTGCTTAAGGCATAGGAAGCGCTTTCCCCGGGACACTAGTAGAGTGCCCAGAATGAGGCCCATTATATGCTCTGGGCCCTGACAAAATCACTCTCAGAGTGGGCGGTCTTAGCATTGACCCAGTAAGATAACCAACCAATCACTGAAGAGCTCCCATGCTTGGCCTCTAGGCCAGGCGAAAAGTGTTTGCGCCGATTCGAATCCTTCTTGGGTGGTCCTTTCCGTCGGACAAAAAATTGTTATCGTCTGGGCAAAGTTTTGGAGCCCAAAATAACAGTCATACGATAGGGCGCTGGCTGTAGCAGCAGCAAAGGTTATCGCCTTTCGAGGCAGGTAAGCCGAGCTCTGCCCTCAGGCTATTGGCCGGAATTGGGAGGGAAGGCAGGGGATTGGTGGTGAGAGTAGAGAGGAGGCGGGGTTGATGAGTATAAAGGCCGCTGCTGAGGGCCCCAAAATCAGTTGAGCTTGCCAGAGAGAAGATGGCAAGAGCCCCGCCCCTCCTCAGGCCCATCAAGTTCAACTACCAGGAGCCAGCTACCAAGACCCCCGCCGCCATCATCACCGCCGGCACGCCCAAGGAGCCCAAAACCGCTGGCACGCCCAAGGATCCCAAGACTGCCGAGGCCACCGGCAGCATGCCCAAGGACCCAGGAGACCACCACCAAGGCCCCCGCTGATGGCAAGGACGTCGTATCTCTGGCCGCAGAGGTTACCTAGCACTCCTTCTCACAGGGCGGCTTTAATAGGACTCTTTAGTTTGAGGGCGTCATGCTTGGACAAAGAGGCCGGCAGCTGGTCATCAACACATCTTTTTCAACGCCCAGCATGCATCCCGCTTTCTGCTCAGCGTTCTGCTCTAAAATTCTTCACATGAGTGCTTTTCAGGAGGCTGAGAAGAAGAAGAAGGCAAAGCTGCCCAAGGTAAAATCACGATTGAGAGAGCAAGGGCTGAGATAGGGTTTGCAGAAACTGCTCCAGTTCATGGACATGTCCCTGGGCCCTGGGAGCGAGCTGGAGGAGCAGGCAGGCTTTGGAGAAGGATCTGGGTGCCAGGCTGAGCCACACGGACATCGTGCTCATCGCCCCGCACTCAGCCACCGGCATCAACTTCTACATCCAGAAAGCCAATTCAGATGAGCTTGCCTCCATTTGCTTCCTTTCCCACCCAGAACTGGCCAAGTGCGTCAAGATGATGGCTGTCATCTTGCGGGCGCTCGCCAACCTGGCAGGCCTAAAAACCTCACCAACATCAGCCTGTCCTCGACCTGTCGAATGGGCTTCCTCCTAGACACCAACCTGCGCTCCATCTGCAAACAT